>JAMKQA010047057.1:0-34510 GCA_024699735.1 Posidonia australis | reverse complement strand
ATTGGAGACAAAATAGGGCTACATAATGACCAAAGAGGTTACATATTCTGTGCCTTAGCCTTCTTAAATACTAGGGCACCTAACTGGTCAAATGACCAAACTAACCCTAAACAAAGATATAATTCAAGACATATTTACAACAATTAGACTAGATAGATTCATAATATGTTTTGGCTAGGAGTCTCATTTTTAGAATGCCATCTGTAGGGGGAAAACTTAAACCATCTCAGATCATATCCCTATTTGTCTAGATACTTTACCTCCTGCCATGGGACCCTGACCCTTCAAGTTATTCAAATCCTGGCTTACTATAGATGGATTTCAGGGCATGGTAGCTGGATGCCTGCAAATTTTTTCCTTTAAAACCAACCCTATCGATGGACTTGCATATAAACTCAAAAATCTAAAGAAGGCTATCAAACAATGGATTCCTAGGAAAAGGATGGAGAGAAATATCAGGCTGGGCAAAATTGATTTGTAAATCCTTGATCTGGATAGACAGGCAGAGTTGATGCATCTCCCATTGCCTTCATGAGAATTGCAACAATCCCTTAAGCGTGAACATTACAATCTCTTACTAGAGCAGGAATTATACTGGAAACAGAGATCCAGAATTCAATGGCTGAAAGAAAAAGACCTCAAAAAAAACTTCTTCCACAAAATGGTCAATGGTAGGAGAAGGAAAAATTATATTTCTTCACTTAGCATTGATGGTATGTAGATAGATATACTAAGAGTAATATGCAATGCCTTTGGAAAACATTTCTTTAACCTCTTTAATAGTAGAGGTGACTTTCATGGAGACCTCAATTGGGATCTCTTGTTCCCTTATAAGATTTAGTACGTAGAGTCATTAGAGGTCAATTTTTCAAAGGAGGAAATTAGGACTAATATCTTTGGTCTTTACTAGAGAGAAATCTCAGGGGCCTATTGGATTCCTTATATGCCTTTTTCAATAATTTTGGGTGACCATCAAGGTAGATTTACTCAATCTTTTTAGTTACTTTGAGAGTTCTTCTAATGCTAATACCTTAAAAGGTATTAACCAAACATTTATCACCCTTATTCCAAAAAAAGTGGAAGTTCTGTGTATGCAAGACTATTGGCACATAAGTTTACTGAATAACGCCTTCAAGATAATATCTAAAAGTCTAGCCAATAGATTCTGCTCTATTCTCAACTCTTTCATTGATAACAACTAATGTGCATTTCTTCTTGGTAGAAGTATATTGGATTGTTTTCTAGTGGCTCAAGAGACCATGCAATTCATGCATCACTTAAATTCTCCTAGTTGGTTTCAAAGCTAGATTTTGAAAAGGCTTTTGATAATGTTAATTGAGTGTAGACACCCTGGTTTTTGTCCTCAGATGGTAGTCAACTTCTCTAGTGGAACCTACTTTGGATGGTCAATCGACGTTATCACCTTCATTACCTAAAACCCCACTTAAAACCTAAATTCATCACCCATAATCCAACACAACCCAAACCGAGCCCAAAACCATTCTACCCAAGCCCTTTCATGGTCTGGATGCTTGGTGGACCGGGCTTGTTTTCTATGCTTGTAAACTGTCCTAGGACTCCCTTGGCCCGATAGCACGGACCATATACACAGACAAGATGTGTGGGTACCCAAGGTTAATGCCAGCAATGAATGTTAAAATCGTCCATTCACCTTTGTTCCACTAGTTCTTTGCCTATCATTAGTTGGCATGGATCTGTGTGTGTCTTACCTTCCATCTGGACCATATATGCTATATTTGATTTCCCATCATATCCTCTTGATCAAATCTCAACCAGACGTTGGGAGTAGTTGAAAATTAGTGAACCAGATTCGAGACACAATTCTATTTAAACCCAGCTCGTCTCTTACGACGGGATCTTTTGCTTACTGCTCACTCCCTTACATCCATTGAGAATACACCTTGCTCCCCAAGCTCTTGGTTCCCTTTCATGATGCTCGTCAGCCTTCGATTCTCCTCTGGAAGTCCGACGTCCACTAGTTTTTCACCTCTGTAACCAGATGCCTTCACCACTTCCACAAGCATCCTCAATCCACCAAGCTGCTCTCACACCCTTGTCCAAGCATAACCAGTCATCCACCATTGTCTTTACAGCTCCTCTGCCCCATTTTGGATGCTGATCATCGCTTCCCATCTGCCACCGAAAAAGCCCAACCAACTAAACAAGGGAGATACATTCTAATGCTCAATAGGTACACTTCCCCGTCCCTAACCTTGTTTCCATTCCTAAATTGTTGTATTACTATTAGCTATAGCCTTGTGCATTGTTTGCTTCCTTCTTCCTCTTTGCATCTCACTAGCGGAAGGCCATCAACTCATGTGAGGCAAACGGCCCTTGAACGTGTGGTCTGGCTTGTCCAATGGCATCCCTTCTCTTCCCCTTCATCCACCCATGCCATCCAATGCTCCATCTCAGTCCCTAGTTGTAACACCCATAAAAATTCAATTTTGTAATTATTTATATTATAATGAATTTATTCTTGGATCGGTGTTACTATTCCAATGCTCGTTTGTGTGGTTTTGTGCTTTTGGACTTGGGTTGGCTTCTATTTGCTTGTCCCTATACATGGTTGGCACTATGCATTGTGACACTGTGCTTGTGGGCCCGGGTATGGGTCTGTGTGGGGCTCGCGTTCGTGGGCCTGTTAGTGGGAGTGATTGGTGCAGTGGGTTGTTAGCTTGTGCGAGTGGCTAGTGGTTGTACTGTGTATGCATGCATGCAACTACCACCCTCAACGCGTATATATGTTGCGGTTGCAACCTTTTCTTCTGTACCTCTCCTCCTCTTTCTTCGTGTGTCTTCCATCCTCTTTCGGAGCACGCCATTTCCTTCTTCTCCCTCACTCACCTTCCTCCTTCTCCCTCACTCTCCCTATTCACCCCCATCCTCTCCTCTCCCCCGTCTTTTCCCCATGTCCTCCCCTGCTTCTCCCCTCTCCCTTGTCGGTGTGCTCGAGAGTTGGCAAAGGCATGCAGTGGTGTGTGGCAACGTGTGGACCTTCGGTGAGGCGTCCATGAGGTCGTGGAATGGCCATGGATGCATGGAGTGGCCAGAGTTGGTTGGAGATTGAAGTTGGATTGCTAAAGAGCTTGTTGTAGGTACGCACCTCCAACCAATATATAGAAAGCATGGAATTGGTAGAAAAATCTTGGAATGCATAAAATCTAAGTAAATTTATATTTCTAGAATTTATTGTGATTTTATGTGAATTTATGGTAGTATTTATGGTGGATTATGATGGTGGTTGTGGTTTGGGTCCTTTTGACCCTCTTGGCTTTGCAAATTTGTATCTTGATGCGTGGTGAATGGATTTTGGTTTTGTTTGTTGGGATTTGAAATAGACTCAAGGGTCTACATCTTATGTTTTATGTGTGATTTTCGGTTCTTGTTTTGGGGGTCCACCCCAAGGTCCAACTTTGGGCGATCCCGAAAGCTTGGGTTTTGGGTCGTTTTCTAGAATCGTAGAATTCGACATACTGAAATGGAAATGGCATACCGAACTAGTAATTTTAGGTATACCAAATCCTTTCGGCATGTCAATCTTTCTATCAGTTTTGGGTCTTTCGATCGATTCGGTCTGCCAAATCTCTCTGGTCAACCAAACCAAGAAAATTTGGCATACTGAACCTATTTTTCAGCATGGTGAATCAGGCCCTAGAGATTTTTATAAAAATCTAATTTTGAGGGTTTTTGGAATTGGTTTGTATTGTCCCTTTGAGATGCAATTATAGACCGTAGTGGTGGTCTCCTAGGACAGCTGATGTGCCATTTTGCTGGGCTTTTAAAATAATTTTTAAAGTTGTAAAATGATTTGAAAATAGTTTTCAAAAAGATGAGTTGGCCATTTTGAAAAATGGTTTTCCTAGTTTTCTGTGTGCTAGTTTTGGCATTGTGGGACCATGTCGTTAGGACTAGGGAATGTGATGACATTCTCGGTTGGTTGGGCGCATCTCCCTGGTTAGGGTCGGGGGCTGAGATACTTGAAGCTAAGGGACGTTTGGTCTTGAGGTATAAGACTCCCTAACTGTCGTCTCAATGCTAGGGTTGTGGTCCACAGGTTGTGGTGTCTTGTGGCATGATGGGGAGATATGGTAGTCCTGCTATCGTTGTGAGTACTAAGGCTCTGGTGTCGTTGGGTGTGGAGGTATGGCACTCCCTCCTGAGCACCGTGTGGAGGATGCCATGAGGAGGCGTACCATGTGGTGGCCAGTGCTGGTGGGACATGTGCCCCATAGCTAGTAGCATCTTGAGAGACAGGACTGCCTTCCCAGAGTGGGGTTGGCTTTGTTGAGGGTTCTCCAGGTGGGAGAATCACAGGACGGTGATTACTCCTACATAGGGTGGCTTCACCGTGGTAGTGCAGACGCCGTGGTCGCTCTTCACTGGACTACTTGTAGCCAGAGTTAGTTGCCTGGTGTCAAGCTTCCAAACTCATTGTATGTTGTTTTGGCTATTGCGAGCCTCGTTTGTGGTTTTGGGCTAGCAGAGCTTCGACTATTGTTTTGGCCGATGTAGACCTGATTTTGTGGGATTTCAGAGAAAATGATTGCAAAATGAATTTAAAGGAAAATTAAATATAGTTTTGTTTTCCACTGTTTTATGGGGTGTGTGCTCGGTGACTTTTGTCACTCACGCTATACTCGTGTTTTTGGGTTGCAGGTGCAAGCATGTAGAGGGTTTAGCATAATGCATATGGTTGGAGTCTTGTAGCCGCACACGTAGGTTCTTGGTAGTTGATATTTCCTGTTTAGCATTTAATTTCCTGTAATTTAATTTGTTTTAAATTATTATGGGAAATTTGGGGCATGACACTAGCCATCTCCGATGGTTGGAGGGAGGAGAGTATCGTTAACGTGACACAACTGGATGGAGGGAGAGATCCGTGCATGTGCATTTGGTTTGCTTGCCTCCTGAGTCTTCCCAACACTGCCCTTGAAGTCCTTGAAATGCCTTAGAGGATTGATGGACTTCACTAGCCTTGTCCATGGCCAGCGAAGGACATCCATTCTAGTGTAAATGACTTGAGGTGGAGGGGACGGCCCAGGTCCTTTTGATCTATAGTGATTGTGTTTTCTTGTTCATGCATGATCCCTCTTCAATTTTGGATGTTTGCTTTGTGTTCTTTTATGCTTTTGTGGCTTGGGGAAAGTGATGAAGGTCAGAGGTCTGCTGTAATTTCTGGGTCTCTGGTCAACACCGCCTGTTGTATGCGTGGGTACCCCAGTCCAGAGCATAGACTAACCTAGCTAGCCCCCTCTTGTTTGCTCATCTCTTGCTTTAGTTTTGCGATGTCTCTTGATCTCCTATGTTCTTTGCTCGCCCTTCTTTTGTGGCATGCATCTGGTTTTCATTTTGGATTTCTGCATTGTTTTCCTGGACAATGAGAAGTCTCATGATTGAATGTTCTCTTGGACCCACGGTGGACTTGTGTGGACGACCTGGGTAGAAATTCCAAGGACTATTGACCATCATCAGACTAAGTCCCCTTGTTTGTTTATCAAATCCCTTGCACCCATGCTTGTTTTCTTCTCGGATTCCTTTCTTACTTTGCATTTATCGCATCATATTCTCGCATCCATGCATCTTTTGGCTTAAAGGCAAACACAAATTGGCATATGCTTGCTGACATAGCCATAAAACGATTAGACAAGCTAAGAAAGACCGATTCGTCAAGCATGTCGGGGTGCCTAATAACTTCCCCATGTATAATAAGAGTCCTTACCCTTTCTTTGGCTCGCAATGGCCCTTGTGTCATGTTCATTGGCATGGATTTCTTTATTTCGTGTTTCTTGTTGTGTTTTATTTCGTCTTTCAGTTTCCTTCTTAATAGACTAGGTGGAGACTCCAATTTACTCCTTATCCGTTTGTGATTTGTGGTTTTACTTCTGCCCTTGTTTTTCTCTCTCTCCCATCCCAAGGTAGCGTCTACACAATTGGCGACTCTACTAGGGATTTGAGACTCTAGCTTTCGCTTTTGCCCTCTTGTTTGTGTGGCCATGTTGTTTGTTTATTTATTCTTGTTTGCCTTGTATGATATTTGTGATGCCTCTTGTGGTGTGATTGTTTTATTTACACAGATGTTATGTCACTAAACTTACACATGCCATGATATCAAGCCTTTTGATTTGATGTTTGTTTCATTTCACACAAGCATGATCCCAACATCGGCACATGCCATGCACATGCCTTTTGATTGATGTGTGGTGTATGCATGCATGTTGTTTGATTTTCTTCCCTTTCCAGTCATTAATCTATGACAATTAGTGACTTGTTTGCCTCTCCTTCCCATTAAAATAAAAGCTTATAAGAGAAACCAAAAGTTTAGGCAAAACTAGAGACAAAACATTCATTCCCCCTTTCAGGTTTAATAAAGTTCCAATAAAAACCATTAAATCATATTTTGCATGCTTGAAGCATATAGGATCATGTATTCTCTCTCCTTTGAGTCTACCAACAGTTGCGAAGGATGGTCCTGGTCTATCGTTCTATTGCTATTAGTGTAGGACGGGATGCTGGTCTATCTCCCCTAGTCCAGTGTTGTGTCGGTGTTAGTATAGGTTACAACCTATGCTTTGGTAGGGTCGAGGCTCCTAACACACCAACGTTTCACAGTTTTGGCATGGGACGGGACCTTATTTTCTATGCTTAAGTCGAAGACTCAGGAACCTTTCGAGAGAAATCCGAAGTAGACGACCTTTTTTAGGACACACTTAGTTGGCAAGAGAGAGCATGTTAGATACATCCATATGCATGTATGCCATTCATGCCACCCTAATAAACTCTGTATTTTGTGTGCTTCATCCATTATACTGGCCCTTCTTTCCTATTGTACAGGTTAGCATGTGAGTTCCCTAGCAAGAGATCGAATCCCCTTTCGCTGACTTTCCTCCTTTGGCTCAGGTTTCTTAGACATCTCGCTAAGCTACTTGTTGCCATCAACGATAGCTCACCATAGTGTCAGCCCTCCTCCATACTGTCGTAGCCCCATTCACACCTGGTCTTGCTCCGCTATGGCCTAGTGCTTCAACAAGCCTCTTCTCACTGCTATCTCAGAGGGGATTTTGACTTTGGCCTCTCTTACCCTTGTGACATCTATTGCACCTCCTACTCTGCCCACATACTAGTTCCAGGTATCTAGGGTTTCTCTGCCCACTGATTTTGGACCTTGGCAGACCTTGATCATTCTAGGGCCCGTCACCAAGTTTGCCAAAGTGACCACCACTCTAGTCCCAGAGTTGTCTGTCCCTGTCTTGCCTCTGAGCTTTGTCACTAATATCACCGAGCTAGCTACGGCATTTTCTATGGTAGGTTCTACTGTTTCTGGACAATCCAGCTTCCAGCTCTCACTGACATCCATCCTTCTTTCACTCCCGTCCCTAAGTACTACCGTCAATGGGTCGTCTTTTGGCCAGGCACTGCATCTCCTGGCTCTTGCCTAGAAGTTGTAAGGCATGGCTCTCACTCTAAATCCTGCTTTTTACACTTTTGTTCTTGCAACCCTTGAGGTCCCCTTATAGCCCTTATCAACTTCTCAGGTTACCCCCACTACACGTACACCCTGGCCATCGCCCCAGCTTCTTTCTACTACCCAACGATGGTGGTGTCAACCCTGCCATCCACTCCTGCACCACCCACAGCACAACATCTCACTCCGTCACTTTGTGGTCAGTCTCTAGGTCTGACTGGAGCTCAACACTTCTATGGGTCGCTGCTTGGACTCGTGCCAACACAACAATTGTTGCTCCCCTACACTACACCTCACCCTACATTGCATACTGCCTCTCCCTCTCCTCTACATCGGATATTGATCCCAACATTTCTGGCACAACACAACACACCAAAGCACGGGTATGCCGACTATCATGCTACGACACTAGGAGGCATGATGTTGGATCCGAAGGAGCACCTAGGTGCGATCCATATGGCATACGCAGGAACCCCCTCAACTGCGCCAATCTCGCCAGTAGCGACCCTAGATGCTCTATTGACAAGGATGAGTGATCTTGAGAGAGCACTTCGCCAAGTGTAGGATATTGATTGCCAGTCTTACCAGTTTCAGGACCTCTACTACATTTTAGTGCCAACTCTCCTATCGAACTTCCAAGCAAGCCTCGAGCTTTGAAAAGTATAATGGTAATGGCTACCTGATTTTACATCTGATAGCTTACTACGGAGACCTCACATAGCTTCAAGTTGATGAGAGGCTCCTGATCCATCTTTTCCAAAACAGTCTGACCGGTCCTACCCTGAAGTGGTTCACTTCTTGGGACATGGCGTCGATCAAGACTTGGAAGGACCTAGTCCCAAAGAGCAAGGACTTGGCCACCGTCAAGTAGAAGCCCCATGAGCCATTTCAAGAGTTTGTCATGCATTGGCGCACTCTTGCTTCACAAGTTCGAGATAGACCCTCTAACGAGGAGTCCGTCAAGATAGTCATTCATGGAGTACAGTCAGCCACCAGGGCTCTACTGAGCATTCAACCTATCACCACCTTCGCATCCCTGCTCGCATGGAAAGCTTGTTGCGTAGATATAACTTTTCCACACTTGCTACTTTCGCCAAGAAGGCGACCACCCCCAGCCTAGACCAAGCGCCTATTACCTTCAAGCCCGAGATAGAGCAAAGTCGTGCCTCTATGAGAGAGCAAAAGAAAATCAGTAAACTCAAAAAAGCAGGTGTGGGACCCTAAAGAGTTTGCCATGGAGCTCGATCCATCACACCACCTAACAAAGCGAGCTACAACCACCACTCATCCCACATGAGCCACCTATAGCTTATGAGTCTTCATGGGGTCAGTTGAGTTAAAGGCGTCTTCCTCCTTCAGCAGGCATGCAACATTCCTGCCTAATTGAGGGCAAACCATCAAAACATTAAACAGTCAAGACATCAAACATCAAATCATCAAAACACCAAACATCAAGCCATTAAGCATCCATCAATCAATCATCAAACAATTAAACATCAAATAATCAAATAATCATCAAACATCAAATCATCAAACATCAAATCATCAATCATTAAATCATCAAAGCTCCAAACATCAAACATCAAGCCATTAAACATCAAGCAATTAATTATCAGACTGTCCAACTAAACAAACAAACAAACAAGCAAAACACAAAAATAGATTTACATCTAATCAACAAAGCCTTTGTCTGCCTGAATGGTAATAGTAGCCAACCGAGACCATGTAACACATGCTTGCAAATAATCATAGCCTTGTGCATAAATGATTGCTTGCTTCAAACTCTATTGCTTGCTCAAGACTAACCCTGTAGGTACCCATTTAGCATCTAACCAGGGACATGTCAGTTGTCCTTTGGCTAGGACCCACACAACAAGTAGTGGCTACAATGAGTAGTACACTGCATATAGAACATCAACTTCAGTTGCAACTGACGGCTGGCATCCCAGCACACAGCAAGCACAACATCAACAACTAGCCAACACACAACCTCAGCTTTGGGTTGCACAACATCTACTGTCTAGGGTACACCTATAAGCAAGATCTCCCTGGCAATATCTCTCTAGCAAAACCAATTGGTTGGCCCCCTGCATTCCCCCATTCGTTACCTTTCCCGCGACAACTTGTCTCGATACCAGGGGCATAAATTGCTTTCATCCTAGTATCTCCTCGACTTACCCTCTTGTCCTATTCTAGTGTTCCTGTCTCGATACCAAGGGCATGTCATCTGCTTCGTGGTGTCATTCCCATTGGTACCATGGGCATGTCAGCTGTCCTTTGGTTTCATCTTGTCCGTTCGTGTCTCCCTTGTTTGGTAGATTGGCGCTTGATTTGACCGGTCAATAGCTGTGCTTGTCTTTTTGGCTTGATGTTTGATTTGATCGGTCGATAGCTATGCTTGTCATTTTGACTGATCGATAGCCCTTGTATGCCTTCTTGGTGCCCGATTCGACCAGTTGATAGCCCTTGTATGCCTGCTTGGTGCCCAGTTCGACCAGCCGATAGCTATGCTTGTCCTCTTGGCTTGGTGCCCAGTTTGACTAGCCCATAGCCCTTGTTTGCCAGCTTGGCGCCTAGCTCGACTAGTTGATAGTTGTGCTTGTCCTCTTAGCATGACACCCAGTTCATCCCATCGATAGTCGTATCTTTTGTCCTTTTTGGCTTGGTGCCTGATTCATATGATCAATAGTCATATCCGTTTCTTTGGCTTGGCGCTTCGTTCATTCAACCGATAGCTGTGCCTTTGGCTTGGCACCTGGTTCATCCGATCAATAAACTCATTTTCTTCAACTTGGCATCCGATTCATCTAACTGATAGCTATGCCTTTGGCTTGGTGCTCGGTTCTTCAAACCGATAGCCCCCTTTTCTTCTATTTGGCATCCAGTTTGTTCAGCCAATAGTTGTGCCTTTGGCTTGATGCCAAGTTTGTCTAGCCGATAGCCCCCTTTTCTTCTGGTTGGCGCCCGTTCAACTGGCTGATAGCTATTTCTTTGGCTTGGCATTCGATTTTTCTAGTTGATAGCCCCCATTCTGTTAGCTTGGCCCCCAGTTAGTCCTACTGATAGCTGTGTTTTTCAATTTGTTGCCTGGTTCGTTTGGCTGATAGTTGTGCCTTTGGCTTGGTGCCCGATTCATCCGACCGATAGCCCCCTTTTCTTCAGCTTGGTGCCTGGTTCATGTGGCTGATAGCCCTATCTTTTCCTTTTGCCTTTGTGCCTAGTTCATCCGACCAATAGATGTATCTTTTCCTTTTGCCTTGGCGCCTGGTTCATCCAACTGATAACCATATCCTTTCCTTTTGGCTTGGTGCCCAGTTCAACTGGTCGATAACCCCCTTTTCTTCATTTTGGTGCCTGGTTCGTCCGTCTGATAGCTGTGCCTTTGGCTTGGTGCCTAGTTTGTTTGGCTGATAGCCCCCTTTTCTTCAGCTTAGCGCCTAGTTCAATCGGTTGATAACTGTGCCATTGGCTTGGCATCCGGTTCGTCTAGCCTATAGCCCCCTTTCCTTTAGCTTGGTGCCTGGTTCATCTGGCCGATAGCTGTGCCTTTCAGCTTGGCACCCAGTTCATCTAGCCAATAGCTGTGCCTTTGGCATGGTGCTCAGTTCGTCTAGCCGATAGTCCCTTTTTTCTTTAGATTGGCGGCTGGTTCGTCTAACGGATAGCTATGCCTTTGGCTTGGCTCCTAGTTTGTCCAGCCGATAGCCCCCTTTTCTTCAACTTGGTGCCCGGTTCTTCTGACCGATAGTTGTGCCTTTGGCTTGGCCGTGGTTCATCCAGTCGATAGCGCCCATTCCTTTATCTTGGCACCATGTTCTTCCAGCCAGTAGTTGTGTCTTTGGCTTGGCTCCCGATTCGTCTGGCCGATAGCCCTATCTTTTCCTTTTGGCTTGGCACCCTGTTCGTCTGGCTGATAGCCTTATCTTTTCCTTTTGGCTTGGTGCTTGGTTTGTCTAACCGATAGCTTTACCTTTGCCTTTGGCTTGGCACCTAGTTCGTCTGGCCGATAGCCCTATCTTTTCCTTTTGTCTTGGCACCCAGTTTGTCTGGTAGATAGCCTTATCTTTTCCTTTTGGCTTAGTGCCTAGTTCATTCAGCTGATAGTCGTATCTTTTCCTTTTAGCTTGGCACCCAGTTCTTGTAGTTGATAGTCGTATCTTTTCCTTTTGGCTTGGTGCCTAGTTCATCTGACCGATAGCATTAGCTTTCCTTTTGGCTTAGTGCACAGTTAGTCCGATCGATAGCCATATCATTTCCTTTTGGCTTGGCACCTGATATGTTCAACCGATAGTCTTATCTTTTCCTTTTGGCTTGGTTCCCGGTTCGTTCGACCGATACCTGTATCTTTTCCTTTTGGCTTGGCGCTTGGGTCACTTAACCGATAGCTTCCCCCTTCTTTCGACTAATACCCCAAACTATCTGGGTGACACCATCAAACGTTTGAATGACGTCTGTCAAATGTCTATTTGCTCGGCTAGTAAGTCCAAAGTCTTGCCATGCCCTCTTCTTCAGGTTGATACCCCAAACTGTTTACTTGACACCGTCAAAACGTCTGGATAGCATCTATCAAACGTCTATTTTTGCTCGACCAGCAAGATCGATGACTTGTCGTGTCCTATTCCCTTTTATGCTGATAACCCAAGCTATCTGACTGATGACTCCATCAACCCATCAGCTACCCCTTTTGTCTGTTTGATGGCCAGTTGTGCCCTTATGGGGGAAGCAAATGATCATCAGCTTCGCATTTAGCATTGCTTTCGCAGTGTCCAACTTCACATTTAGCATTGCATTATCAACACTTAACATCAGCATCTGTAGTGAGCACCTTGCATTTCCTAGCTTCGCATTTCCATATGCTAGTCTAATCACATTAGCATTTACACTTTGGCGACGAGTCATGACTTTCGGTGCATTTGCCGAATAAATGACTCAACGCCAACAACACCCTTCTCCCGCAGATTTGGGTGTGGTGTCTTTTTCAATCTTGAGCATCAATCTTGGTTCCATTCGTCCCTTGACCTCGCTCAGAGAGGGTCATCGGTAAGCACCTCTATTTTTGTCCTTGGATGGTAGTCAACTTCTCTGTAGGAACCCGCTTTGGATGGTTGGTCGATGTAGTCACCTTCATCAACCAAAACCCCACTTAAAATCTAAATTCATCACCTATAATCCAACACAACTCAAACCTAGCCCAAAGCCATTCTACCAAAGCCCTTTCATGGCATGAATGCTTGGTGGACCGTGCTTGTTTCCTTTGCTTGTAAACTGTCCTAGGACCCCTACGACCTGATAATGCGGACCATATATACGGACAGGATGCACGGATACTTGGGTTAGTGCTACAGCGAAGGTTTAACTCGCCCATTCACCTTTGGTCCACTAGATCCTTCCCTATCATTGATTGGCATGGATTTACCTGTGTCCTACCTTCCATCCAGACCATGAAAGCCCCCATGTTGATTTAATTTCCTATCATATCCCTTTAATCAAATATCAGCCAAACGATGGGAGCAATTGAGAATCAGTGAACCAGATTTGAGACACACTTCTATTTAAACCTAGCTCATCTCTTATGACGGGATCTTTTGCTTATTTCTCACTCCCTCATGTCCATTGAGAATCCACCTTGCTCCCCAAGCTCTCATTTCCCTTTCAATACCCTTGTCAGCCTTCGATTCTCCTTTGGAAGTTCGACATCCAACTGTTTTTCACCACTATAACCCACACTCCCCTTGAAGTCCTCGGAATGCCCTAAAGGACTGACGGACTTCACTAGCCTTGTCCATGGCCAATGAAGGACATCCATTTCGATGTTAATGACTTGAGGTGGAGGGGACGGCCCAGGTCCTTTTGATCTGTAGTGATTGTGTTTTGTTGTTCATGCATGATCTCTTTTTAGTTATGGACATTTGCTTTGTGTTCTTTTGTGCTATTATGGCTTGGGGAAAGTGATGAAGGGTGGAGGTCTACTGCGATTTCTTTTTCTCGGGTCGACACCGCGTGCTGTATACACGAGTACCCTAGTCCAGAGCACAAACCGACCTAGCACCCTCTTGTTTGCTCATCTCTTGCTTTAGTTTTGCGATGTGTCTCTATCTCCTGTGTTCTTTGTCCACCCTTCTTTAGTGGCATGCATCTGGTTTTCATTTTGGATTTCTGCATAGTTTTCTTGGACAATGAGAATTCTAATGATTGAATGTTGTCTTGAACCTATAGTGGACCTACGCAGACGACCTACGTGGAAATTCTAGGAACTATTGACCATGATCATACTGAGTCCCATTGTTTGTTTATCAAATCCTTTGCACCCATGCATGTTTTCTTCTCAGATTCCTTTCTTACTTTACATTTATCGTGTCATATTCTCGCATCCATGCTTCTTTTGGCTTAAAGGCAAACACGAATTGGCATATGCATGCTGACATGGTGACACAAATGGTCGAGAAAGCTAAGAAAGATTGATTCTTCAGGTGTGTAGAGGTGCCTAATACCTTCCACATGTGTAACAAGAGTTCTTACCCTTTCTTTGTCTTGTAATGGCCCACGTGTTGTATCCATTGGCATGGATTTCTTTATTTCATGTTACTCATTGTGTTTTATCCTCCGTTTTGTTTCTGATTTTCATCATCTTCTGGTTTCCTTGTTAATAGACTAGGTGGCGACTCGGATTTACTCCTTATCCATTTGTAATTTGTGGTTTTGCTTCTCCCCTTGTTTCTC
This sequence comes from Posidonia australis, assembly GCA_024699735.1. Lineage (NCBI taxonomy): Eukaryota > Viridiplantae > Streptophyta > Magnoliopsida > Alismatales > Posidoniaceae > Posidonia > Posidonia australis. The sequence continues at coordinate 20,304 of JAMKQA010047057.1, read as the reverse complement.
TCTCTCTTCCATCCCGAGGTAGCGCCCACACATTAAGATTTCTTAATTAAGTCTCTGAGAGGTCTTGGCTATGAGGAAATCTTGATTTCTTGGATCAATATATGCATCGCCTGAGTCAAATACTCCATTCCGATAAATAGTACACCAAAAGGGTATTTGGGAGCATCTAATGGGTTGAGACAAGGAGATCTCCTCTCTCCATTACTCTTTATTGTGGCAACAACTGTTCTGAATAGAATGCTTGATTTATGCTCTCAAAATAATTTAATATCTGGTATACAGTTGCTTAGCGGAGAACATAAAATGATTAATATTTAATATGCAGATGATACTATATTATTCTTATCACCTAATGAAGATTACATTATTGATGTTAAGAGGATTCTGGCTTGCTTTCAAGTGCACTCTGCCTTTAAAATTAACTTTGGCAAGTCTTCACTTATTGGTACTGAGGTTTCTCGGGATAATATTGATAGATTTTGTAGAATTCTAGGCTATAAGTAAGAATTTCTTCCTATGAAATACCTTAGATTACCTTTGTAAAGCTGTAAAGCCTTGTATAGTGACTGGACCCCATGATAGACAAATTAACGTCCAAACTTGTAACATGGAAAGGAAACTTCCTTTCTCTTGGTGGGAGGCTTACCTTTATGAATTCAGTACTATCTGCTATGCCAACATAATTTCTTTTGGTTCTTGACCTCCTGGTTAGAGTGGAGACTGAGATCGACTGTCTTAGGAGTAGATTTCTTTGGTGCTCATCTGGACCTTTTTGTAAAGGATATCATTTAGTTAATTGATAGGAAATCTGTCACTCCAAAAAATAAGGAGGGTAGGGTATTATCAATATTAGAAATTTTTGCACTGCACTTAAATGTAAACTTTTATGGCAACTTCTTGTGGGAAATTCCAAGCTCAAGTGGGTTGAATTAGTGAAATCACATTACTACTCTCATAACAACATTGGTGCATTGCTGAATGTGTACTCCTTTGGTTCACCATTATGGGTGGAACTCAGGAAATATTTAACAATTTTGAATATATATTCTAAATTCTCTATTAACAGTGGCAATAATACTATTTTTGGGAAAACATTTGGTGTAGGGTTGGATCTCTTAAAAATAGTTTACCAGAGTTATACCAGTTATCTAATCTAAGAAAAGGTATGGTTTAAATTTCATAATGACTTCTTGGGCCTATTTAAGCATCCAACGGGTTCTAACTTTGACTATGATATTTTGCAAGGCCAACTGGATAGATTTTCTGTGATTATTAGTACTTTACAACTAAATGAGGAGGTTGATGATATTACTTGGACACCTACTTCCAACAAATCTTACTTTATTAAATGCTGCTATGATTCTTTAAATGATGGTGGGCCTAGATATCCCTTCAAGAATAAATTATCGAATAGCAAGATTCCATTGAAAATCAAACTTTTTCTATGGCTAGCTCTTCAAGATAGGATTCTATCCCAAGAAAATCTTATGAAGAGAGAGTGGTTGGGACAGCTTGCTTGTACCTCTTGTGCCTGCAATTGTGAAACCACCTCACATATTCTTTTGATGTGCCCAATAGCAATTCAAGTCTGGACTTTCATTTTGACTACTATCACCATTCTTTATACTGTCAATTTGTGGGAAATTTATTCTTTGAGGATGATTGCAAAATATTCTAATGATATCTTTGTATGAAATTTACTCGTTCCAGTGGTGTTTTGGGATCTTTGGTTGGAGAGAAATAATAGAGTTTTTAGAAATAAATTTAGACCTGTTCATTTTACTACATCTTGTATTATCTCGCTAATTAGTTTTGGGGAGAAAATTTCTATACAGGACATAGTTGTAAGGAATTCTCTCAGACTCTGAATAATATGCAGCATGGATGAGACTAAAATCAAGCTAATCTAGCGACCTAGTCTATTGCTTCCGTTATTAGGTTATCTATTCTAGCATCTAGCCCATGCGGTGCACTTCAGACCCCTACGGTGGATGATTCTTCCTATCATCCTTTCCAAATTGGGGTTGGAAGTGAAACTTAGAATTTTAATGTTTTTATGTAGACTTTTAATTCGTGAGATACTTTATTCGGGCTATAATATTTTGGACTTCTTGTTGGCTGTTTGTCTTTGATCAATATCTTCAGGTGTATATTCTAGACATCTTTATTCACTTGGTGGAGGTTTTCATAACTAAGTGACTTGCATATTTAATGATACTTACCGATTTCAAAAAAAAAAAAAAAAACTTCTACTATGACTTTGAAGTCTGCTAGAAGTCCTATTTGACAAGGAAACTATTTGATTATGGCACTAAAGTCCCAACCAATATCATATAAAGATCATGCTCAGTAATGCATGGATAGTGTTGACCTACTCAGCTCTTGAATCTCGTACATGCCCTTATGCTTATGAAAATCATTGTCTAAACACAGTGACTAATATTCAGCTAAATAAAACATATTACTTGTATAGAAATTTTCCTATTTGACTGGACCTCACAATGAAACCAAGAAGCTTAGTTGAAAAGTTGTAATTTTACTAGAATAACTCACTAATTATAATCAAGCTTCTAAATCTATACTACTTATATAGACTTGTTACAAAAGTAATAGTTTTACAAAAACATTTATTATAATCTAGATTTTAAACCAATAATATACATAAAGACTTGTTAAAAGGCTATCATCTTGAAAATCATTATAATCCATATTTTATGATAGCAATTCATTTGCAACTTGATAAGTGTGGTACCAATTGAGGAGAAAAACAAATAGAGTCAGCTTAGATGATTTAACCGTATTCAATGTAGACTTTTAGCTACACCGGTAAAGAAGGGAGATTCAATTCAAAGGAAGACCTAAAATTTCATGCTTAGAAATAATGAAGAAGGATCAAAACAAATATAACCTAATAGAGAATGTAGCATTTGAAAGAAACAAATGGAAAGTAACAATTCATGTCGTTGCTCTTACATAGTGGGATTAAGGCATGATGGTTATTATAATTATGTACAATGTTTGGAATCATAAAAGTTTATTTTGGCAATGTTTGCACCCAACTACATAAGGGATGGCTATTCTCGTCTTGGGTCCTCTTCCTTGTGTATTTCAATGAGCTAACTCCACTAAAAAAATAGATAGTGAAGTGGTCAATTAAGTTTATGCTCCTAAAGTTTGAGTTGAGCTTTGCTTGAAATCATATTTCTAGCTGCCACAATTATGTACTTAACATTTTGTACTAATATTTTTAGCTTGTGTACTTAACATGCTTATCAAACTTGACTATGAGACTAATAAAATTTGTTGTAATTCTTCTTTAGGGAAGTTATCTCCTATGGTTTGGAGCTAAGGATGTCGCAAAATGGGACCATTAGATCAAGAATCTTCATTTGGATAATCTAGATTAAAATTGATCAAAATGACAAAAGTCAAGCCAAAATCGCTTTATTCTTGTAACAACGGGTTTTATACTTGATCATTGACACAAAGTCACATCTATCTTTTCCACTTTTTCTCTTTCTTTCTTACATAAAAGCTATACCTCCTCTCTTTCTCTCTCTTTCATGTTTTCCATTCCTCCATCCCCGTTGCCCTCTATCATCTACCATTACACTTTGTGCTCCTCACCATCCTCCATGTGTTGCTTCGTTGTCTTCCTCGTGCCGCCTCCACCATGACCGCTACGTCATCACACTATGCTCGTCTTCCTCTCTCCCTATCGCTCTCTCTCTCCAGCGACTATTGCATCCTTTCCATCACCTTCCTTATACAACCTTGTTGCCCTCCTTGTGCCACTCTACCACCTCTACCACCACCACTACATCATTGCATTACCCTCCTCTCTCTCCCTCTTTAAAAACCACTATGCACCACCACCATGTGTACACCAGCATGTCGTCCTGCCAATATTGCTACCATCTACCACCATCTTAGTCGTTGTTGCTACCGCACACCATCCCCCACTAACCTTTACCAGTCCACCATCACCATCATCATCCTCTCATTATCTTTATCACCCTCCTATTCTAGCATAAGAATGTTATGAATATTTGTATGTGAGTAATATATGAATGTTTATATGAATACTATATCAATATTAATATGTATTGAACCAAAATTTATGAATAATATATGAAAATTTGTATGAATACTATTCAATAATTCGTTGAGTACTTTGTCAGATTTTATGAAGAGTATAAAACCAATTTTGTATGAGTACTATTTTAGAATTGAGTGAGTACTTCTCCAAATTTTATAATTCATATATAAATTTTAGTATGAATATTATTCTAGAATTTATTGAGTACTTCTCCTAATTTCAAGAAGAGTATATAAATGCATCTCTGAATACTATTCCATGATTGAGTATTATTAGTCTAAAACTTTAACTTGTCCAATGTAAGAAAGTGAATAATATTTGAGTGAAACATAAATATTTCCATGTAAGAGTGTGAATATCAAGATAATGATAATAATGCATGTAGATTATTGTTGAGTATATGCTACAGTAAAGCATGTACATCGACGTAAAATTAATGCTACCATTGAAATGGTGAAGATGTGACCAAAACTTGACCATAGAAACAAGGAAAATAATTTTTTTTCAGTAAAAACTAGACTAGAATTAATGTTGGAGATACAAATAAGGAGTGTATAGACGAAACAAATGAGAACAAGGGAAACAAAAATTTCCCTTCATCTTCATACGTACTTTATTGCAATTCTTTTTTGGTAAAAGTTTAATATGTATTTCATCGACTTTAAATACCCGATAAGAAAAATATAGTAATATATGAGATATTACAGCAGTATAGGCAACAGTCTAAAAAGAAATGTTCAAAAATTACACCACCAGCAGACAGAACTGCAACTTAAGAATAGAGCCTCATAGGCCCTCAGGTGGCGCAGAGCCTCTGTATTGCAATTCTCAATTGGAAGTCAAGCACACGTTGTGTATCTCCGAGACTAATATATCCGAGGGATTTATATATATGTCTCTGTAAAGGGCTGTTCAAAATTTACCAAACAAAGTACCAAACTTGGAATCAAGGAAGAGCGTAATTACTAAATTAGATTTCATCAATAAAAATGTCCAAGTCACGTAGCAAGCGTTGGAGGTCATTTCAAACAACAAATGAAGAGTCTTTGATAATAAAATGTAGAGTTTCTATTTCCATGGTCGTTTACCAACTGGCAAAATGCCCTTGATATTATGACTAGAACAAGGTCACTCTCGAGGAAGAAATGGGACTGAATTGTGGAGTCCTAGAAGATGACAAGACTTCTTGATAGGTACATTTTAGTATCATATATGCATTCTACCTTTAGATGTTGGAAAGCAAGAATGAATAGGGTTTGGGTTCGTTGTGGTGTTTACAATTTGATAAGAATTTATTAGGTTAGGGTTTTTCTAAATTTCTTCAGTTAAACAAGTAGGAATTTGTGTTTGGACCTATTTTATTCCTTTAAACAACCAATTACTTGGAATGCACCAAGTAGGTGAGCAAGAAAAGAAAATAACACTCACTAATTACATGGAATAACATGGAATCAAAAAATAATAATTTATGATGATACAACAGACACTCACTCTTCCTCTCTTGTTGATGAGTGAGATGCAGAAGCCAAGTTGCTGAGAGTGTTTTCACGTGCCTTGTGGAGGTGTTCACCTTCTCGCTTTTTTCTTTTGACATAAATTGAAATATGTCATTAGACGAGAAGTCTTATGGCTAGATTAAAAGAAAATTTAAAACCAAAATAGTTACATACACAATGCTTATCGTTATTTGGATCCATGGGGTAATTAGTCCATAAATCTGACCTTCTCGCTGCCATCAAAAGGAGCTTAAAAGTTGAACATTTGAGAAAGTTGAGAGAGTAGAGTGAGTTGAGAGAACTTGGAATGAGAGAATGAAGGTAGGGAGGGGTTTTTAGAGTTGTGGAAAGTGGAGAGAGAGAGAGAGATTTGTCAATTTTCAAAAACAAAAGCAAGAAATGCAACGGTTGGAATTTGGAATTTCCAGCTGGCTTGGATTCGGGCCTCACTCACACATCCAGGTCAGTCTCGGGCTTGGGCTGAAATCCCTGGTCCTTGCCCTCCTTATTAATGTCGATGGATCGAATTAGCCCAACCTACGAACTGAATAGGATGGACTAGGTGCATGACCCCATCGGGCTGGGTTGGGCCACTTGTGGATCACATGGACCCAATTTACAGCTCTGGTGGAGCAGCTAATTAACTTGCATTTAGCTAATTACATGGTTAAGTTAGATTATTTATAACCAAAGTTTGGGGAGGGGTTGCTGTGGATCACATTAATTAAATATTATAAATTATTGTTATTGTCTCTAGATTTACTTAATTACTAGTGTTTGACTAATTTTCTTCAAATTACTTGTGCTTAAACTATTAGTTGTTATATTTTTACTTTAATTTTGTTATGGCTAATTGTGATAGTAATCTTTATGGTAACTAATTAGGAAATCATATTTTTAGTTGTAGGTAGCTTATTATGCTGAATTGTTCCCTTATTTTATTACTTTAATTGTAAGCTTTATGTTTATTTCTTCAAATTAGTTTTGCATAATACTTTTAATCAACATGAGGCTTTTTACTTGAATTGTACTTGTATGCTCTAATTACATGAACACCAAATGAGTATGCACTAAGGTTTTTCCTTGGGGGTCATTAGATGAACGATAGGAATGGTATATGTTGTCTAGTGGGTTTCAAGAAAGACATGCAAGGTGGTGTTCTTTTTGTTTATTATTATTTACGTATTTATTGCTATTCTTATAATTTTCGCATAAGGTTGCAACCATGGACTAAACCCATAAATTTGAAATTATAAGAAGAAGCAGAAGAAGAAGAAGAAGAAGAAGAAGAAGAAGAAGAAGAAGAAGAAGATTTCTTAATAGATGAGGAGGTGTGTAATAGTGATCGCAGGCAAGTTATGGATTGAGGATATGATGGTAGTGGCAAAGGATTAGTACATTTATTGATCCTAAGGGTTTATTTGGATACCCTAGAAAACTACAGTATTGGTCCAAAAATAAAGTTTTGGAAAACATAATTTTTTACCTCAATTTGAATCATTTGAATGGTAACCAAAAAATCTTTTTGACATTATAGTTAAAGATTAAAATAAAGTTTTGTGAAGAATAGATGGTAACTCCTTTTTTATCGTAAAACTCTATTATTCAATAGTCCGAACCTTACCCACCCATTTCCTCACCTCTTCTCCCTCCCAATCTCTCAATGTCTGATGAGAATTCCACTGATTCACCCCTTCTTCAACGACCCCATCAATTCTATCTCCACCCCTAAACCATTCTCCTCTTCCCCATCTCCTCTCCTCCTTTTACGGAGCTCGAATCTGAAGATTGGGGACTAGAATCTGACTTGAGTTGGTCTCCAACAAGCAAATCAGCAAAGGAATAGGCCTCTACTCCAATAGAGCAATCTCGTGCCACAACCTCTCCCTCTAGCTTCTCCCCCCCTCAGTCTACCAACGGTGGGACTAGAATCGACCCAAATGGGGAAGCCAAGGTTCTTTTGAAGTGATTGGTAAAAATTTGATCTTGGTTATCAATGGAGGAGGTGGGGGGAGCTTGATTTGCAGGGTCGGGGAGAAAGGGAAGTGTGACCATGTCAATGGAATTGACTCGCACGATCAAGCACATGAAACCAATAAGGTCATGGCAAAATCGATGAATCGAAGGAAGGACATTCGACTCGAAAACACCAAAACAAAGAATAAAGGATAAGGAAAAAGGGAGTTGGTACCTAGTCTATTTATCAGAAAGACGAAGAAAAACGAATGCGAGAAAGCACAAAAAAGACGATGCATGTATGCAAATGATCTATGCTAATGGATGTCACACATAGGTTATTGCGTACCAAAGAAAGGGTAAAGACTATTATTACACATGAGAAAGGTGTTAGGCACCCTCATTCGCCCGATGAATCATTTTATCTTGGCTAATTGCTTGCATGTGTGGCAAATGCTAACGTATGCATGCTTATGTCTAGGATGTATGAATGTCTTATGCCATGATGAAAAGATACGAGTGAAAATATGGAGAAAGTGAAAATCAAGATGCAGGAGAATAGGATCAAAATAGATGGGATGCAAGAATGTGCTTTACCCTATTGGATTGCTATGGACCTGGCAATCCACGGTGGTGGGTTGCAAGACCTGGATGCAAGTCCAATACGTGGGGATAGAAAGCACCCTCATACGCTTGATTAATCAGTCTATCTTAGCTAATCACTCGCATGTGTGGCAAATGCTAATGTATGCTTAATTATGTCTAGGATGTATGAATGTTTTATGCCATGATGAAATGATGTGAGTGAAAATATACAGAGAGTGAAAATCTAGATGCAGGAGAACAAGATCAAAACAGATGGGATGCAAGAATGTGCTCTGGTCTGCTGGATTGGTTTAGACCTGACAATCCATGGTGGTGGGCTACAGGACCTGGATGTGAGTCCAATACACGACGATGGCACATGATCCAGAATATGCATCTGGCCAACAACCGTTTCATCTCACAAAAGGATGCTAAATGATGCAAACTTGTAATGCAATGCATGAGAAGCATGTATAAGCTACAAGAAACATATCTAGATGATTAAATGGAAGTATGGATGCAAAGATGTCTCTCTCGACCTCCCTCTGTAACTGCCAGACATCACTATTTCTCATGGCCATGGAACCTAACTGTGAGCTCCAGTGAGCCCTATGGAGGTTGTCTGAGGTGGAGGGAAGTGAGAGGGAACAAAGAGGAATGAAATGGATGCAATGCAAATGAGGAAGTAAGATGCAATCCCCTTTTCGCTGTCATCACAAAGCTACATTGGAGTTCAAGGCTTGCCCGACCATGGAGACAGCAAGGAGTGTCTGTGAACGTCAAGGATAGCTCAATGAAGAGAGGATAAGGAAGTGGCACACCAAGACAGACTCGTCTCGTACTCATGGGCATTGGCATAACGCAAGCTGAGTGAACCCATCACTGCCATTGGGAATGGAATGCATGGATGATGAAAACATAGCAAATTCAATTGGGAAACATGCATGGAAACATCGAGAAAACAAGGAAGAAGCAATAGGAAGCAACTAAGCGCACGATAGGGGAAGAGGCTTGTTTGTGCACATGATGGGTTGTCCCTCCGACGTGTGGCTCACAGTGGCATTTCTCTGAGCTGGTGGTGCTCAACAATGATGGAGGCAGACAAGGCAGATTGTGATGGTGCTGTGGATGTTCAGGTTTGCAATGCAGTGGCTGGGATGTGTTAGTATGACTATGGAGCGAGTGTTTGGGTGGCTTAAGCGTTGGGCTCGGCCTTGGTTGGCCGGAAGTGGTGACGACTTGGTAGTGTCTCGGCGAGAGGAGTAGATTTGCCAATAAACTAGTGGGTGCTCGAGTAGTGTAGAGGTGAGTGAGGTGGGCTATCGAGCGCTAGGAGAGCTTCTATGTGGGTGAGGGCTGCTGGTTTATAGATGGAAGAAAGGATATGGGTCGTTGATTTGCAATGAGATTAGGGGTAAATGGTGTGGATTAAATCAAATGGATGGGATTAGATTTAGGATTTAGAATGGGGTATGATGGTTCGCAAATGTCAAGGAATACACCTAGATCCATGCTAGCCAATAGGAAGAGGAAAATTGGTATTCTATGTGTTAAATGACCAATTGATCCTCTATAGTGTAGTACTGACCTAAGGCCTCCACGGTAGACGTCCATGGTACTAGCATGTGAGGGTTTTTCGTGAGGGGAACCTGTTGGTGCTACACATGGTCGACCTATTGTAGGGCCTGATGCAATAATTCTAGGCCCATTTCATGAACATTTGGGCCACCATAAGGGCTATAGGTTTGTAGTGTTGTGAAGGATAAGGGTTTGGATGAACTTGGGTTGGTTTGAAGGTGCGAAATGGGCTTAGGTGTAGGAAAATACCTCATCACTGCTAGAGCGCTCTCTTCTAAAGAAGTCTATTAACAAATGGTTGCCAATGTCGGGCGTTTATAGATGCCCTCCCTGAGTGAGGTCAAGGGGAAGCCGAGACAAAGCTATGATCCATTGTCGGAATGCAAATGCAAGTACAAAAACGATGTTGGAAACGTGGATGCAAAAATAATGCTAAAATGTGAAAGCTAATATGAATGTAATGTCGTGATGTGAATGTGGGTGATGTGGGCTGATCGTGCAAATAGTGTGTGCTAATGTAGATGGTATATGTTGAATGCTAACGCTAGTGTGTGCTAAGCTCCACTAGGGATATGCGTAACTCTACACGATGCTAATGTGAATGCTGAGTTTGCGATGCTAGTCCAATGATGCAAGGACAATGATAATCACAAGTTTCCACCTGACTGTGCAATGTCGATGTTGATGATAATGGGATGTTGGGCACGTGATGATGAGGATACTATGCTGAGCAAGTAGTGTCGCTGAAGAGTCACTGGCACTTGAGCTGTGAGTGGCATGTCGAACATACGATGCCCATGAGGCAATGATTAAGGGTGATGCATACAGTGTTTGGCACGCAGTGTGGAACATACTAAACTGAGAAAGAAGTGTCGAAGATAGGTATCGGCACTAAATGTTGTAGATAGCATGCCAAGCATCTTGTGTCGGGCATGAAACTTGTTATACATGGTCGAGCATGATGTTATGATGCTATTTGCGATGCTAATGCAGTGCTTATGCGATGCTTATGCAATGCAGCACAATGTGGTTTGACATTACGCAATGCATAAGAAATGACATGCAATGATATGCATTGGAATGTGATGATATGTTATACTTATGTAGGGGCATGTAGTGATATACAGTGGAATGTGATGAAATGCGATGACATGCTATGGCCATTGGGTGACAAGTTTGGTGCTAGTCAGCCTGGAGAGGAGCTTGATTGATCATTGAACTTGCATACAGAGGGGCATTAGACAAGACTGATGGGCTCATCAATCGACAAAAGGGGCATGATAAGTTAACAGACTCATCATCGAATAGTTGGGGTTATTAACATGAGGAGAGAAAAGGCATGGTAAGTCTGTTGGGCTTGCCATACAGTTAGTTAGGGCTATCAGCTCGAGGAGGAAAGGGACATGGCAAGTCTGATAGGCATGCCGATCGAATAGTTAGGGCTATCTACCTAAGGTGGGGCATGGAAAGTCTAAAACTCGCTTGCTGGAAAATGAGGTAGGAAAGAGATGACAGGCTAGCTAGCCTATCAATCAAGAGGGGCAGTGATAGATTGTAACGACCCAAAATTGGGCGCTACAGAAACTAAGCTACTATACTAGGGTTAATGCACTAACAAAAGAAATTTAACTACAACTACCTAGAAGCTATGTGTGTAGTTAGTGGCTCTTGTCTCTAAACACCAGAGTAGACTGCAACTCAACTAAGCACCTGAAAACAAAACGAGGTAAAAACACGCGTGAGTGACTTCTAAGTCACTCAATACGCACCCACAAGAAAACACAACTGAAAAACACTTATAACTTATTCCTAGATTTCAAAAACTTCCTTAAGCTTTTTTGGAAATTTGTCTAAAAAAATTCCAATTTGGGTTCCCACTGGAACCAAAAACTCTGAATAAATCTCTTATTAAAATTCTAGAAATTTTTTTAGGAAAGACTTAGTAAATCATGCTCTTTCAAAACCTTTCCTTTTGTTCCAAAACTCATGCACTAATCTAATGCATTTCTGGAAAACATCGCTGGGACTAGACTCTAGCCAAAAACCAAATCTTGAATCTGACTAAACACAATTCTTAGCTGAAGTAGCCCTAAAACTTTGATCTCATCACAGCTAGAATTTGGCTAAAACCCCAAAGCCAAAACACAGCTCGATTCTAGCTTAAATCTAATTTCTGAATCTCAAATCTGAAAACCCTTTTCTTTTTTTGTGCCACTTTGATCAGGGGTGATCTAGTCACAAATGGAGGGAGAGACACTAACCCCAACCTCCTACGCTGCCACGGTGAATGTCCCTGTGTTGGGCATTCCACCGTTTACCTCAGCTAATAGGCCGCACTCTTAGGCTCCTTAGGCCCTCGTGAGCCATTCTTTTATTCTGAGATATCTCTATAAAGCTCTGTCTAAACATCATGCCAAAACACCTCAAATAGGCATAAGAATCCATGCATAAAACATCTTTATTAGAAACTATCTTAATTAGCTCTAGGGTTAGGTTCAACATACCTAACTAGATCGACAGACCGAAATGGGCCCAGGTGCTCAGATCGGGTGACCGAATTTTTGGATCGGTCCTCTGAATTTTCTTGGTTCAATCGACCGAAATCCTTTGAAATTGAAGATTGGAACATTTCAGTCTACCGAAACTAGGCTCTGAACTAAAAAGCGATAGAAAAATAGCATACAAATTTTATTCGGTATGCCGAATATCCTATTTTCAGAACACTTCTCCCCAGACCCTGCTCACTTGTTAGTCGGAAATGGGATCACCGGTGGACCCCTTTCTAGTGAACCATAAATTTTACATAAAACATATGTTCTAGCATGCCAAGTATACTTTCATTTGGGACAAGTTTCATCAAAAACCATAGCATATATCTCGAGATATGAAAATCACAAGCTCGAAGACTCACTCAAAAATACTATAGCATGCTTCTCAAAAATCGACATAAATTCATCACAATTCATGGAAAATATCTAGGATTCCATTCGTTCATCATCCAACTCAAATCCATCCAATTTCATCTATTCCATACTAATTCATGTCATAATTTCAAGATGAAGGCCTAAAATATAAAAGAGGAATGAAGAATGGAACACACACTTAGAGACGATCTCCGGCGATCCTTCCTCCTCGATGACTTCCTCTCTTCCGCCTAGTGCTCCTCTGGCTTCCTGGGTCACCGAAGACCCTCTTCCACCACCGGCGACCCCCACCTCTCTCTCCCCTTCCCTCTTTTTCTTCTTTGGTTTCCCCCCAAATATTCTTCTCCTCGCACTCTCTTCATGTTCATTCCAGCCTTTGCTACTCCTCCCTTAAATGCCCGCTGCTCCCCCTTGTCGTCCATCGTCCATGACATCGTGAAGATCTCGACGAATCGGCGAGCGTCAAGGCGAAAGGCTGCGGAGTACTATGGCGAGCACAATACAAGGTGGTGGAGGCAGTGCGGGTTACCGTGTTGAGTTGACTTAGCTTCCAACTCAACCCCACACGGTCCCACACATGCACATGTGGCACACATACACACGCATGGCACACTCAGGTCCAAATTACCACATAGTAGGGAAAATACCAAAGGTATTACTTAAAAGAGGGCTAAGCACCAATATCTCATTATTAAGCTAATTACCCAGATTACATTACTTAATTACATTCATCCAGGATAATCTGGGCATAGATATTACATCCTCCCCCTTAAAGGAATTTCGCCTCAAAATTCTTTCTCAACTTAACAAGTGGGGGTACCATTCCAAAATATCCGTCTCTTACTATGAAGTTGCTACCTCTACTCTTGGGTGCCACCATTGTACTAACACCAAAGGAATAATCTTGTTTCTGAGGACTTGTTCTTTTATGTCCAATATTAGTACGACATCTTCTACCATTGACGAGTTCTACTGAAGCTCTTCTGGTTGAACTGGGATAACTTGGGATGGGTCTGCTAAACACTTCCTCAACATCGACATGTGGAAAATGCTATGGACACTGGACAGTTCTGGAGGTAGGTCCAACTTATATGCCACCTCACCAACTCTCCTAATAATCTGTTATAGGCCGATGTAGCGAGGGCTTAGCTTGCCTCTCTTATCAAATATCGCTACACTCTTGGTTGGTGACACTTTAAGGAATACAAAGTCTCCCACCTTTAACTCTAAGGGCTTACACTTCTAGTCTGCATAACTCTTCTGTCTGTTCTATGCAGCTAGCAATCTCTTTCTAATGAGCTCCACTTTATCCTCACATTGCTGCACGATTTCTAGTCCCACTAGCTGCTGCTAGCCTACCTCGCTCCAACAGGTGGATGTCCGACATGGTCTTCTAGATAATGTCTCGTACGGAGCCATCCCAATGCTAGAGTGATAGCTATTGTTGTAGGAGAACTCTATAAGTGGTAGGTGGTCTTCTCAACTACCTCCAAAATCTAGGGCATAGGCTCACATCATATCTTCTAGGGTTTGAATTGTCCTTTCAGTCTGATCATCTATTTGGGGATGGAAGGTGGTGCTAAAGTTCAATGCTGTCCCAAATGCCTCCTGCAAAGCTCCCCAAAATCTGGATGTAAACCTGGTATCTCTATCAGACATGATCGATACTAGGACCCCATGCAGCCTAACGATCTCTGCCACATATAATTCTGCCAATTGTGGCAAGGGAAGATTCACTCTCATTGGTAGAAAGTGTGATGACTTGGTGAGCCGATCGATGATTACCCATACTGTATCATTCTTTCTTCTAGTCTTGGGAAATCCCGTGACAAAGTCCATCAACATGTGCTCCCACTTCTAGACTGGGATATCTAGAGGTTGCAAGGTTCCTTCGGGCTTTTGATGCTCTATTTTCACTATCTGGTAAGTTGCACACTTTGCCACAAACTTTACAATTTCTCTTTTCATCCCGGGCCACCAAAAGTTTCTCTTTAAATCTCTGTACATTTTGGTGCTCTCTCAGTGGATGGTGTATTTGGAATGGTGAGCCTCATTCAATAGGCTCTTCTTTACTTCTTCTATTTAAGGCAGACTTAAGGAAATAGCGACTTGGATCTCCAATGGGCACAGTGGAGTCGCGATAATAGGGATAAAGGCTGTTCCTAAGATTCAAGGAACCAGTGACTCCGATCTCCTCTAGTTTCAATGGAGTCGCGAGAGAAGGGATAAATGCTAGTCCTAGAACTCTAGGAACCAGCGACTCGAATCTGCTCTGGACTTAGAGGAGTCGCATGAAAAGGAGTAAATGCTGGTCCTAGGACTCAAGGAACCAGCAAGTCGAATCTCCTCCGGACTCAAAGGAGTCACAAGAAAAGGGAGAAAGGCTATTTGTACTTGCTTGCTAGCCAGAAGCTTTGTTCTGCCTCACTCTGTGACTACTCTACTCGTTCACTTTATGATATTGGTGCTGTAGCATGATGATGGTTGATTCAGATAAACCGTTGCTCAGATTTTGCACTGATAGAATGGGCTTGACTGGATAAGGGTTTCACAAAGGCATTGTTTCCTCCTCAAATAAGGTGAACTTGTTGGATGATTTCTGACAATTCTCTAGGCTCACTGTTGTGTTACTGACTGCTTTTTGGGGTGTTCGTCTCTAGCACTGGATTATCGACTATGTTCTCGCCTGCTTATTAGGAGAGTACAGACATTCTGACTTTGCTCTGATCTCAGCAGGATATGGCTGTTGTTATCCTCGATCTTACGTTCGAGCTATGGAGCAGCCAACATGCTTTGGACGAAGATACTATCCCAAAAAGGGTCAACCAACAAGACAGCTGACATGCCTTTGGTTGACGTGGAAGGCTATCACCACAAAGGTAGTTAACATGCCCCTGGTGTACGATATCCTCTGCTAGATCTTTGCTCAAAAAGCAGCTGGCATGCCCCTTGTTTAGGACCCAACGAGACCTTGCAAAGTGGACAAACGATAATGCATGCAGGAATGATAGTGCTATGTTGTATGACCCTCAGGATTTGGAATGCTAATGATGCTTGCTATGAGAAGAGGGGACGACCTCGATTCACGAGACACTATCCAGACTTTTAGGCTGTTGGTGGCTCTCCAAAATGGATGATTCAGTAGGTTAGGCTCTGTGCCAAACTCTTGGGGACTTAAACCTACTTTTTTGACTTTTGGCTCAATTTTTTTCTCCCTTTTAGGCTTGTAGGCTCGCTCTAACCCTTGCTTAGGGGTAATGGGTATCTAGATTTAGATGGGGGCTGCTGTAAATGTATGAGAGGGGTGGCTAGCCCCTTGGGTCATTTGGATTCTTTGGAAGCTTGCTTCGACTCCTCCCCAAGGTAAGTGATAGGGATAGAATTGGCCTACTTGCCTCTCTCTTTTAAGGTTGGCTTCTGTCTACGACTTCTGTCTCCTTATTTCTTTTATGCCCTGTGGATATGTTTATTTTTCTTTCGGCTCACACTCATGCTCGCTCCTAACATTTTATCTCCCTCTGGAGGTGTATGTCCCTATGGAAGTTTGGACACTTTGCCTAACAATGGTCTGATGGTGGCTCCCTCGCTCGCTAGAGTGTCGGGGTAATAACAACTGAAGAGGTATCGACCTTTCTCAAGCAGGCTAGCTATTCCGATTTTGGTCATTGGGATATGATGTTGATGCATTTATGTATAGATGCATGCAATTATTGATACGCTTAAGTTATTGATGTGCACGAAAGTAAAAAAGCAAATGCTATGGATTAGATGCACATGAATTGTCTTTTTATTTTGGAAATATGCATGCATGATAGAGTGGTGAATGATGCACAATGTGTGAAAGGATACATTGCAAGGCGAGGATACATGCCTTCCACTTATTGGTAGTACTTCATTAGGTAACATGCGTTGACTGGCTAGGATAGCTCGATGTTATCCATGTCCTCGAGGATTGTTGTGCCTCCCGAATAGACTTGTTTGATGATATAGGGACCATGCTAGTTAGGTCAGAATTTACCTCAACCGTCCGGGAGATGTATGGCCCACCAAACCAGATCACTTGGTGTGAATTTGGCTCCTCTAGATCATTGTCGTGTGGCTGGAATTCAGGTGTTTCACCATCTTCCATGTCATCATCCTCTTCTTCTTAAGTGATGAGCTTTGACAGAATTTCTTCTTTGAAGGTTGGATCAGTGACGTCGAAGGAGAGAATGTGCTCTGATTTCTACCCCTGATGGTTCCTCATTATGGTCACACTAACTTTGGAGAATGATCTCTGACTCTTGGACCATGGGGTCAACTGACTAGCCAGGTTGATTTGTTGCTTCGGCCTCTAATGTTTTTTTTTATTTTTTTATTTTTGATTTTTTTGATTTATTTTGGTTTTCTGATTATTTTTTTTGTATTTTTTTTAGTATGTACAAAAGAGTGATGCTGACTGGCGGCTGTCCTGCTACTGACTGATAGGAATGATGCTACCCGACTTTCCTCTTGAGCTTAACTAAGGGTTCCTTATTTTTGACCCTCACCTTAAGCAAGGTGAGGCTTTAGCTGCATGTACCATCTAGACCTGCCTCCCAGCTCCAAAGAGATTAACTCTAATGATCTAGTGGGTTCTGGTTGTGACTCAACCAGGACCATGATGGATGAGTGGTCGGGTTACTGGTGGAGGGTTGCTGACTCTAAATCTATCACTTTGCCCTTTCATTTTCTCAACCTTTGATGCTCGGCTACGTCTTTGGCCCATACTGATAACTGCTCCTGAAACAACAGCTCTAGGTCACTAACTTGATCACTCAACTGAATTTCCCTGTTGACTGTCTCATCCCCTTCTGCAGTGCAATCAGAATATTGAACGACAATCTGCTTTGCCACTGGCTTATCTAGGTTGTGAGACTGATGTAAGTGATGTCCAAGGCTAACTGACCACACAAATGGATCTACTGGCGTAATTATTTGTAGGACACCTAGGAGGGTGGTGGTTGATGTTATCAAAGTGACTGCTAGCGGCTGAGGCTATGGCTACACCATCTGACATTGGCTCTTCTTTGCAGTGGCCTAGCTCTGATTGGTATCAAGTATCCCTGCACTAACAAAGTTAGTGAGGTCCAAAGGAATAAAAATCTTCTTATACCTCCTAGCGTGCGAATATCTATCTTTGTGTGGCTACCATTCGTAGCCCAGTCCCTCAAACTCTCACCTTTCCTTCGCCTAGATGGGCTCAGAGATTCCTTGGCTATGTCGCCCGAGTGGTATTCCTTTCTTGTATCTCCATTTGCGACATACATTTTCGATCATCCGAAGGTGATTACCGTGAACAGTCAAGTAGCTAACATGCTCGAGAACCGGGATGTAGCTAATAAGCTCGAAATGGTTGACCTGGAACATGACATCGGATGGCTTGGGTCAAAATGAACAGTTTGGAATGAGACAGTGGAGACTGACTTGACCTTTTCTTTGTCAAGATCTTCCACCACGACAACAACTACGTCGTCGCCCTAGTGGAACTTAACCATACAATGGAGGGTCGTGGGGATCACCTAACGCTTGTGCAACCAAGGGCGCCCAAGCAGGAGATTGAAAGAAGGCTCCAGATCCACAATATAGAACTCGACATCGAAGACTACATGCCCTATGGTGAGAGGAATAACTAGCATCCCTAGCGTGTCGTGATGCGTGTTATCGAAGGCAAACATTCCCTTCATAGTTGGTCTGATATCTTTGGCTTTGAATCCGATTTTGTTTGCTATGCGCAAAGGGCAGACATTTAGGCCCACACCGTTATCTACCAGGGTGAGGGGAATTCAGAAGCTTTGATATTGCATCGTAATGAACAAGGGCTGGTTGTGATTGACTCCTACTGGAGGAAATTCCTTGCTGGAGAAAGAAATGACGTGAAACTCCGCAATAATGCCCACCATATTCTCAAGAGCAAACGGTTCAATGGTGGGGGAAATAGGAACAGCTTGAAAGACTACTCAGAAGAAGTATGGATGAAGTCCCAAATAAAGATGTCAGCCTTGACATTCTTCAATCGAGATGTGATGTCAGTAGAGGGCTGCTATTGCCAGGTAGAAGAGGTAGGGACTGAGCATGGGGCCATCCTGGAAGGTTAGGTAACTGGCTGATGAAGGGATGATGTTGAGCGATCAGGCTAGGTCATTGGTGTTGGTGGCCTATACACCCTCCCTGACTTGGTGACTTCTACACACATCTCTAAGACATAATCATAGGGTACATGATGAGTGTCCCTCGTCAGGTGGACGACTAAAGGGGTACATGCTGCCAGTTCTAGCGACACCGACATCGGGCTGACTGAAAGATGGTCTAGCTAGAGAGCATGTTGGATAGGATGCTTGACAAGAAGCTAGACAAGTGGTTGGACAGGATAAGTTGGCATGGGTCAAGCAAGTAGGTAAATGGGCACCACGAAGTGCACGGTCGACGATGCAACGGTATGCTCCACCCTTGCGGTCAACCGTATCATCTAGATTGTTGACTCAAAACCGGCACAACTCGAACAATAAAGACAAGTAGGGAAAGGCTCATCAACAGTATGGATTAGATCAGAGGGGTCCACTACGGATGTCGTAGACCTCAAGGGAGAAAGGAAATGGATTCTTGATACCCCAGTGTCTGTTGAGTTGTTATGTGAAGGCATGGGCTGGTTGACAATGCTGGGATAGGTAGGTGGTGCTTCTACCCATGGAGGTGGTGGTGTAGGTGCAATGTGTGCCTCCTAGGTGTCAAAGACGATGACCTTACGGTCAATCAAGTCTTGAAAAATACTCCGAAGAACCATGTAATTATCCATCGACTGGCCTGTGCAGCGATGGAAATTACAGTGGAGGTTCATGTTGTATCACACCGGAAGAGGGTTCGGCAGGGGACGAACCTCTAGAAGTTTCAAGAGTGACACCACCTTCAAAAAGATGGCACTCAGTGGCTCAACAAGTGGGGTGTACTGTCATGTAGCACGCTGAGGCCTTCTCTGCCCTGGGTGGGGACCTTGCCGGACCAGTGGCACGGGTTACACTGGTTGGGAGGTGGTGGTGATTTATGGTGTGTGTGGTGCCCTAGGTGCAGGTGCATGTACTAGTTGATTAGGGCCTGGTTGGTTCACCACATTGACGGACATGGCGGGCGACCCTACGTATGTGATGGCAGGCTAGGGGGATCCTGGCTCTTAGGGTAACTAGTACCAACGTCGTTACGAGTACTACTGCTCGCATGGTGATCCAGAGATGTGGCTTGTTTGGCAAAGGTGGCGAGTACAGGAAACTTGCCACTACGAAGGGAGCTCTCTACACATGCACCTACTTGAATCAAAGATGGAAAGGTGGTAACAGGTTGAATGCTCAATAGAGCTCCAACATCTAGCTACACATCTCGAATAATGATTTTGATAGTGTGACCATGCCGGTGGAACCCATAGGCGCGGTTCACCAAACTTACTCCGGTGTGCGGAAACACACGGGGAGAACCGATACAGTCACGGCGAAAATGGTGAATCTGGAGGAAGAGACAAGACTCAGAAACACCAAAGGGAAGACAAAAAGATAAGGAAAGGAGTCGCCACCTAGTCTTTTAATGGAAAGACGAGGAAAACCAAAACAAACACAAGAAAATCACGAAACAAAACAAAATGCAGAATGCAAGTGTGATC
>JAMKQA010047056.1:0-14761 GCA_024699735.1 Posidonia australis | reverse complement strand
TTGATATGGAAAGTGTGGATTTGTGTGTGTGAACTAGTTTCTAGCCCGGTTTGTGGCAAATTGTGCCTATGGATTTTAAATGATGTTTTGGGCTAGGAAACTAGATGAAATGATTTGTTTCTCCAGTGTTGAGAATAAAGGTTTATGAAGAAGCATGAGGTTTTGAAAGAAAATAAAAGAGAGTTTGAAATGCCATTGTTTTCCTTGTTTTCTGATTAAACATGTGGTTTTGGAAATGGTTTATTGTTTGGCAATGGATTTCTATGTCTTTAGCGTTGTTTTTGGGGCGCGTATTGGGTGGCATTCTCGTCACTCACGTGTGTTTTCTTGTCCCCTTGTTTTCAGGTGCTGAGGTGTAGGAGCAGTCTACTCTGGTGCATCTGTTCGAGCCACATTTTTCGCACACAGGTCTGGGTAGTTAGCTTTATTTATTTAATATTGCTACTTAGTTGCTTTTCTATTCTTTTAGGTAGTTCTTGTACTGTTGTGTAGCACTGGGGTGTTACAGAGTGGTATCAGAGCCTAGGTTCACTAAGTCTGCCTATAATTACATGTTTGCTTATGCATGTCTTTTGCTTGCTGAGTGTTTTTCTTTACACATTTGCCTTGCCACTATACTCTCACATGCTATGCTATCTGCCTTTTGATGTGATGGATGTTCTCCTATTTTACGATCATGTTAACACAACACCTGTACATACCATGATCATGCTTTTTGCATGATGTATGCTTGCCTCCATGCCATGCCTTAGTGTTTTCTTCCTCTATTGCACTTTGCCATACCTAGGAGAATAGAGATGTGTTTGCCTCCTCTCTTGGCTTAATCTAAAAGACATAAACACCCATAAAACAAAAAATACGGCATAACTAAAGACAAATCCAGGCTTTTCCCTTGACTTAATAAAATACGCAAGTAAAACACACTAAAGCATATTGCATGTATGAATATTCTTGAAGCATGCATCTTCTTCTCTTCTATGTCCACGCACAATCTACGAAAGATAGTTTTGGTCCCCTATTTTATGGCTTTGGAGTAAGATGTGTTGCCATTCTATCCCCTTTGTCTAGGAGTCGTTTCGATGTTAGTAGAGGGTGCATCTCACTACTACTGCATAGGTCAAAGCTCCCAACACACCATCCATTAACCAACTGTGCTATGGCTAGGACTTAGGGCAGGGACCTTACCTTGTGACCATAGTCATATCTTAAACCCATGAGAGAGTCTCGGGTGGGTCATTCACTCAAGATATGCATGGTAAGAGAGTGCATTCTAGGACATTCATCTACATCTTTGCCATTCATGCCTTCCTAACAACTTGCATTCTGTCTTAGTCTAGGTTCAAAACCTTTTTGTTCTTACTTGTTCCCATAAGTGGCTTTGTGCTAGGTCCTCAGTCGAAGCTCAACTGTCTCCATCATGGGCGACCTCCCATGATTTGTTTTCCTCTCTTATTCCCAAGTTGTTTGTCACTATCAAAAATAGCTCATCCTAGATATTGTGCGCTTGCCTTTCGTCACAGCCCCATTCGTTCCCACATGTGGTTAGCCATGGCCTAGCAAACCAGCAAGCCTCCAGCTGTCATCCTGTAGGAGAACCCTAATTCGACCCCTCCTTCCTCTACATTGACCTCGGCTGTCTCTCCTTCCATCCTTGCTTTCCACTTCAGGGTGCATGGGAATTCAGTGCTCACCCCTTTAGGGCAACGGCAGACACTAGCCGATATAGAGCCTGTCATCGAGTCCACTTTGGTGACTATCATAAAGGTTCCAAAGATACTACTATCTACACCCTTTTCTTTGGGCTCCCTTGTTTCAGGGGTCCAGCCTTTGGCGGTTCCCTCTGCTTTATGATTCGTTCGTATTCAACTTTTGTCTTTTGACCTATCCTCTAATGGGTCTTCGGCCATGCAAGCTCAGCATCTGATGGCCCTCAACCAAAAGTTGAGGTACATGGCCCTCTCTCTCAATCTAGCTGCCACTCTTCCTCTTTTGACCCCTAAGGTTTCAATGAAGCCCACTATGGCATTGTACGCTCAGCCCATTGCACTTTTGCCCTTACCATTGCCCTAGCTCCTCACTGCTCTAACGATGGGGGCGTTATCCCTACCTCTTGCACCTTCACTACACTTTACATAGCATGCAACTCCATCACCAGGTGGCCAATCCTTTGGCTTACCAAGAGTGTAGCACTTCTCAAGCCCATTGTCCGAAGTCGTACTAGTGCCATAGCTGCTACTCCCATCATCTACACCATACATAGCTCTGCATGCTCCCTATCCATTCCCCCTGCATCAGATATAGGCCTTTACATGCATGTCACCATAATGCACAACACCTTTGAATGGGTATGTTGGCCTTTATGCTTCGGCACTAGGAAGCATTGAGGTGGATCCAGAGGAGCACGTACACGTGACCCATACAACATACGCAAGACTCGCCTCTACGACACCCATCTCATTGGTAGCAACTTCAGGCACCCACCTTACCAGGGTGAGTGATCTTGAAAAGCCACTTCACCAAGTGCAAGGCGAGCATCGTTAGCCTTACCATTTCCAGGACCTTTGCTATTTCCCATGGCGACACTTCCCTTGGATTTCGATATCCAAGATTTTGAAAGATACAATGGTAAAGGCTGCCTAATAGCCCATTTGAAGGCTTTCTGCAGAGACCTCGTGCAGCTTCATGGCGATGAGAGGCTTCTAATCCACCTATTCCAAAAGAGTCTAACAGGGCTAGCTCTTAAGTGGTTCACATCCCTCGACATGGCCACTATCAAGACTTGGAATTATCTCTTCCAGGCATTCCTGGAGCAATACTCCTTCAATCTCGACTTGATCCCTAAGCATGAGGATCTAGTCGCAATCAAGCAGTGACCTCATAAGCCATTCGAGGAGTATGTTAGTCGTGGGCATGCCCTAGCTTCCTAGGTCAAGGATAGGCCCTTTAGAGAGGAGTCTATTGAGATCATTATCAAGGGAGCGTAGCCAGTGACTAGGGCTTCGCTTTGCATTCAGCCTATCACCACTTATGTATCGTTGATTCGGATCAGTGCTTGCGTTGGAGCTCGCTACAAAGTGGGAATATCCCTACACTCACTGCATTCACTAGTCAGGCCAGCACCTCTAGACAACAACGATAGCTACAACAATAGCAGTGCCTCTGGCACTGATCGCTCCAAGAAGCTCGCTATTGCATACGTCAAATCCTTTACAATGCTTGCCAAGAGCCAGCCATGCCCTAGTCAGCTTGTAGCCTCAGCTAGCTCTCCACACACTACACACACACACTTTACCATTGTGCTAGTGCATCACGTCACACCGGCTCCTAAGCAGAGGCATCGCCGCCGCACTGAAAGTGACTTCACTCCACTAAGTAAGCCATTAGGTGTCGTCTTTCCATAGGTTGTGTCACTTCTAAGACTCCCAAATCCTCGTCCCCCACTGAATCCTTTTCCACAGTGGTATGACATGGGTGTGTGTTGTGATTATCAACGAGCCCTAGGGCACTTAACTAATAATTGCCACACTTTACGGGATGTCATTCAGACCTTGATTGACAATGGGACCATTGTCGTCAAAACACAGGACGCAAAATCGACACCTACTCCAGCACTTACACACCCTAGCATAGCCAGCTGCTCCCTGCCTAAGCCTGCAAACTCTGAAGATATTGGAACTTCGAGGTTTTATCTCCTCTCTCTCAATTATCCTAGGGGATCTGCTTGATCCCATCACTTTCCTTTCTTTCCCTGTTGTTTCCCTACTCTATCCAGCGACACTAGTATGTGCAACTCTTGTTCCCATTCCTTTGTGGGGGGCCTAGCAGAAAGTCTACCAGCTTGCCATGTACTGATCTGACCAAGTGTGTGCAAATATCCTAGACCTCAGCAAGACGCAGCAGTCACAGCAACTATCAACCTCTACTATGCCAGCAATTTCAGCAATGGTAAGTTATCTTCAGCGATAGCAGTAAGAGTTCTTCCAACAGTCTCAATTTTGTAACCAGAACAATTAGTTGTCCCTCATCACAGTCAACAGTAGTAGAGCAACATGTAACGAGAATTATCATTGTATCCTTTTCCCTGTTTTCTCTTTTAATTTCTTTTCTGCATCATCATCATACATCAAATACACAAAAAATCGAAATTAGAAAAACACAAAAATCAGAAAAATAAAAAGACCAAAATATCAAAAAACTAATAATCAAAAAACATCATGCATAATAACTCTACTTGATGATGAAATTTGGAAAGCTTGCCTACATCAAATCGGACCGTCCCTCCTTAGTTGACATTACTTAGATGACCAAGTAGCAAGGGAGCCACCATCCGTCAAAGCTGGACGAAGTGTCCAAACTTCACAAGGACTCTGCATCATGAAAAGGGAGATAAAATGCTAGGTTGACTAAGCGAGTGAGCTAGAAAATAATAAATATATCTACATGGACATAAAAGAAACAAGAAGACAAAATGCAAAGACAGAAGTTAGCCCAAGAGCAAGAGGCTTGTAGTGTAGCTCTACGCCCACCATATCTTGGAGAGGAGTCGGAGCATGCGCCTGGTAGGTCTACACCTTTGAAGGACTAGGCCCCCTCTCCAACAACAAAATCCTACAGCCCAAACTAGGCACCTATTACCTCCAAGCTAGGGGTAGAGCGAATCTATACATCTACGAGGGATCAAAAGAAATGTTAATGATCTATGAAAAGCAGGTGTAGGAGCCTAAAGACTTTGGCATGGAGCCCAGTTCATTACACCACTGAACATAGCAACCTTGAGCGCCACCACTCACCCAATGAGAGCCACCCACAGCTTGTGAGTCTTGGTGGGACCAATAAGGTTGAAGGCGTCCTCTTCCACCAGCAAGCATGTGACTTTCCAGCCTAATCGAGGGCAGACAAATAGAATAAGCAAAACAATAGAACGAAATAAGAAACAAAAATCACCTAACCTAATCAATAAGACATTCTATACTTGATCCAACAACATTAATCATCTTTAATCATCCATAAGCATATTTGCATGTAGTATTTATGCTATTCTTTAGCATTCACCCTCACTAATCATCATGACAATCAACTACCTTGCTTTCTTGAATCTCTTTGTTTGCATATTGCATTGCTTTACATCTTTTCATTGAGCATCGTCAATTAGGGGCATTTTAGCTGCTTTCTGGTCAGGACGCACATATAACAAGAGCACCTGTCAACGCGCATGCTACATAGATTTGTAGAATCAGTAGCATGACATCAATTCGCAATAGTCAATTGAGTTCCACCAACACTCTTGGGGAATGCCTAGTGATAACATAGCCCAACGCAAAACAGTCAGAACACAATGGCTAAACAAGCAACAGAGCGGAGTACAATCCAGGCATGCCTATCAAAGGTAGGCTATAGTCCTACCCAAGGTCAACATCAAGTCAACACATTCTATCTTGCCCTTCGATCATATCTCAGAACAACAGTTGGACGTGTATGCCTTCGGATGATCCATAGCTCGATTTGATACCAAGGGCATCTGTTTTGCCCTGGTATCTCTCAATCTAGCCTCTACTTTCGTTTTGTATCATCTCTCCTTCGAATCTAGGGGCATGTCAGCTGCCCTATGGTTGAGCTTTTATAATCTGCAACAACGACAACCACGATCCAACTTTTCCCACCAGGGGCATGCCAGTTGCTCTTTAGTCAAGACTCGTGCATCAGGTGCCCGACGAGGCACAGATTCACTACTCATCGAACAGAATATCTAGACTAGAGTCTCCAACCAAAATCTCCAAACTGCTTTGAGGGGAAATTGGAGCAAGATTACACTTCCAACAAGAAATCCAAACACACATTCTTTCAGAGAAGTGGCTGCTGCTACATAATTATTGTAGAAGCTTGCAAAGCCGCAACTATGGCTGACCACTATAACAAGTAACATCCTGAGTGTGGGGTGGCAGTCCCCACTCCAATGAGCATTAGATATCCAATATCACCGATAACATTGGGTATAAGCAATAAATCTCCAACATCCTACAAGCAACATCAGATCCCACAACATTAGTGGTCGAAGGTGCACTCACAGAAAAGATCACCCTAGCAAACCCTCTTGGCAAAACAAACTAGTTAGGCCCCTGCATTCTATGCCTTTTGGCTTCTCTATGGCAACTCGTCTTGATATCAGAGGCATTTTGTCCAAGTATCTCCTCGACCTACCCTCCTTTCCAGGTGCAGCCTTATCATCCTCTTGATACCAAGGGCATGTCAGCTACCTTGTGGTATCATTTCCTTCGATACTAGTAGCTTGTCAACTACCTTATGGTATCATTCCCTTCGATACCAGAGGCATGTCAGCTATCCTTTGGTATCATCTTATCAGTCTCTCTTGGGCATTGGGTCATTGTCTTTGGTAGAAGTCTAGTGCCCACTATTTGGCTTAGCGGTAGACTTCAGGGTCTACCAGTGATCGTATCCTCCTTTTCCTCTTCTAGATCTTTGTACCGGATAAGCAAAGACTAGATGGTCCTCTCCCAGACATTTGCTCTGGATGAACAGAGTCTAGGTGTTCCTCTTCTAGTTCTTCGTACCGGACATGTAAAGACTTGATGGTCCCCTCCTAGGCTTCTAATCCAGACAGACGAAGTCAAGGTGTTCCTCTTCAAGTTCATCGTGTCAAACATGCAAAGACTAGATGGTCCCTTCCTAGGCTTTTGCTCCATACAGACAGAGTCTAGGTATTCCTCTTCAAGTTTGTTGTACCAGAAGGGCAAAAACTAGATTGTCCCCTCCTAAGCTTCCATTCTGCACAAACGAAGTTTAGGTGTTCCTTTTCTAGTTCTTCACACCAAACGAGCGAAGACTAGATGGTCCCGTCCTAGGCTTTTGTTCTAGACGAACAGAGTCTAGGTGTTCCTCTTCTAGTTTTCCGTACTAGATGAACGAAGACTAGATGGTCCCCTCCTAGACTTTTGCTCCAAACAGACAGAGTCTAGGTGTTCCTCTTCTAGTTCTTCATACCAGACAAGTGAAAACTAGATGGTCTCGTCTTAGGCTTCCACTCGAGATGGATGGAGTCTAGGTGTTCCTCTTTTAGTTCTTCGTACTAAACAGGTGTAGACTAGATGGTCCACTCCTAGGCTTCGGCTCCAAATGGACGAAGTCTAGGTGTTCCTCTTCTAGTTCTTTGTACTGGACAGGCAAAGACTACTTGGTCCCCTTCTTGGCTTCCTCTTCGGATAGACAAAGTCTAGGTGTTCCTCTTCTAGTTCTTCGTACTAGACGGGTGAAGACTAGATGGTCCCATCCTATGATTCCACTCCAGATGGATGGTGTCTTGGTGTTCCTCTTCTAGTTCTTTGTACTAGATGGGCGAAGACTAGATGGTCCTCTCCTAGGCTTTCGCTCTGGACTAATGGAGTCTAGGTGTTCCTCTTCTAGTTCTTCATACCAGACAGGCGAAGACTAGATGGTCCTGTCCTAGGCTTCCACTCCAGACGAATGGAGTCTAGGTGTTCCTTTTCTAGTTCTTCGTACTAAATGGGTGAAGGCTAGTTGGTCCTCTCCGAGGCTTCCAGATAGATTTTATGCTTCACTTTCTGCTGTAATCGAAACGTATGTACTTAATACATGGCTAGGAAGTGGTCCTTCGACAATAGTCAGTGGTGCATTCGAGAAAATTACAATCCTACCCCTACTTCTTTAGCAAAACTGTGCACATTCTTAGGAAAGTCATGGAACATGGCAAAGTACTAGACATCCTCTCTAATAGCATGAGATCCCCATTCAACACCAAACAAGGTAGCAATCATTGTCTAAGCATTTGTTAATGGCTCACATGGATCTGAGAATGTTCCACGTCCTCCATAGACCATTGTAGCCTTATTTTAACACCTAAAATCCAATCAAACCCACTTGAATTCAATCCAAACCAATGTGTCCAAATTGGTTAACCATTGACGGCCATTATTGAAATCCTTCCCCTATATAATGACCTTTACACCAATGAGAATGACCTCCTTGGCTCTTGCTTTCTAGCCTTTTCTCTCTAAACACTCCTTTCCCTTTCTCCAGTTCCTTGAGTCTCCTAACTATCTTGAGCTTTAGCACCCATCATTGATTGGAATTCCCTAATGACACCCAAACAGACCATCCACAACAACCCATCTAGTTCATACGATCTCTGTCTGAATTCCATTGTCCTCTAATCCACTTACACCCAAAGCACGTGTGTGAGCCATTCTAGCAAGTGAGGCTTCGACCTCTCGTCATTAACCGCACCAAAACCAGTCGCCGACAAAAATAAAGAGCAGCACCTGCCTCCAGTCGAGGCAATTCACGTCCATCCTCCACAACTAAGCCTCTTAGATTTCTCTAGTAGTTTGTCACTTGTGCGAGCTGGTCTGCCTATGGGTTTTCCTATCTTGATCTGCTATCCATTCTTTCTCGTTGGATTTTTTTTCTTTGTTGTCATTGCATTGCATTACATCGGCATCGTACCTGTGGCTTCAGGTGAAGCTTCAACCGTTGATTCTGAATCTCGTACGTCACCACATTATCTCATCCTCTCATTGTGATGAGGACACAATGTTCATCGATGTTCATCCTAGTCGGCCATCTCTTCCCGTGATGGATATACATTGGGTCCATTGAGTTGGGCAAGGATGAGCTGCATTGTTTACTGATTCACATTGCATCCTTATGTCATTTCTTGGCCCACTTTCCACCTCCTACACCTTGTCGATCCTAAATGAAGCTCACCAGTCGTTGCCATGGTCGAAAAGTTCAGTTCGGCTTGAACTCCAGTGAGCTAGGTGGGTGGAGAGCTCCAGAGGGTCACTGCATGTTTGGATTACTCCATTGTGTTCTTGTTATAATGTTCTTGCTTATCTGGCTTTTGTTGATTTATTTCATCATTTTATCAAGCTAAATTGGGTGATGAAGTTCTCTATCATTGAACTATAAAATGTCTAGCATGATTTGCCAGTGGGTCATGGTAGCACACTTCCCTAGCAAATGGCTCTAGTATTACACTCTTGCAAGATCATGTGGCACAACTTGGTTGAGTTTCAAATAGTTTACAGAACATTTGTCGATCTTCTTGTTTGATTCTTATCTATTTTTATTGCTTTCGTTTTGCTTCCAGAGCATCTTGTACTATATCATAGCATGGCATCTTGCATCTCACCCCAAGGAGCATATCATCTTGGCATCACTTGCCTACATTGGCCATTTTTGCAAGCGATGAACCAAGAAAGACCAATTTTTGAGTGTATGGGGGTGCCTAACACCTTCCCCATGCAAAAAAGGAGTCCTTACCCTTTCTTTGGTATGTAATGACCAAAAATGATGCAATCATTGGCACAGATTTCTACATTTCATACATATTTCATCATCTTTATCACATTTACTTTATTTCTTTGGTTTTCCACATCTTTCGATTCCAATAGACTAGGTGGCGACTCCATTTTCATTCCTTATCCTTCCATTGCTTCTTATCAGTGTTTTTGAGTTGAGTATCCTTCCTTAGATTCACCATCTTTGTTGTGGTCTTATCGGTTCACGAGTCTAGTTGTCACACCTGATCGTACGAGTTAGCTCCATAGGCTTGGTTAAAAGTGGTGTGCATGGAGTCGTGCATTGGTGTCGCACGGTAGTGTCAAGCTTTTTTTTTTGGGCTTGGTGAAGGAGTGGCATAACCCAGTGTGTTGCTGGTTGCATGCTGTTTGGGGTATCCTATTTGGATACCTAGTTGGCTTGGTTAGTTGTGGCTCGAATGGCTTGGTGTCATTTGGGTGGTGGAAATTCATTTCTCTAGTGTTTCCTTGGGGTGTCCTATTGTTGATTTTCTTATTTGCTAGTGGGTTGAATGGCATGGCACTGTTCAATCCATGGAGATTTCTTTTTACCTATGGTTGCTTGGGTTCTTTGAGTTTCTACAGTAGAGATGGGGTGAGTCAAGTGGAGTTGGTTACCTATTTTGTTTAGTGGCACCGCAGGTTAAGTTGTTGGGTGTGATCCCACATCTTTTCCTCTGATCAGTTGCTGCCTTGCCCTAGTGGACTATTCTCAGGGATTCCATAAGAGCTACTCCAAGATAGTGGCATCTATGTAGGTCAGTTAGGAAGGAGGAATAATTCGTGTTGGGTCAGACACTCCTGTTCGGCGTTGCTTTGAGTTTGATTCCCGAGTGGTCCTTACCATCAATTGAGGTTGTGGTTTCAATGGAAATAGTGACTCATGTGGCCCTAGACTTCTGATTTTAGGAGCTTTGACGTGAGCTTTACGCTTAATGAGTGTTTTAGGTGTATTTTAGTGGTTTCACGTCTGGACCTGCAATGTTGTCGTAGCAGTGGATCTTGATAAGCTCCACCAATATCTTTTTGGGTTGGGATAAGTTCCTACTCTGGTGAGGCAACATGGTGTTTGTGGTTCCCGTTAGTTGGGAGAAATCACAAGAGGAGCTATCCAACCCATAGGATCGTGCTAGCCATATTAGAGGTTGTGCTCTGGATTCAGTGGAGTGTTGGTTTAGGAAGTTGTTCCTAGAGATAGATAGTGCTTGATTAGCTAGTTTGTTGGTGCACTCTAGATCCGTGAAGACCTTCACTATGTCTCAGTAGCTAGATTTCTCTCATACCATTGATTAGAGGAGATTTTCAAGGGTGATGAGAAGTGTTACTAACCTTGTGGTATGGTATTTTTTGTGGTTCTAACCAAGTTGAACATTAGATTAACACAACGAATGCCAATGGGAAATGCCTACACCTGGTCAATGCTGTGTTTTACGTGTCTCTAGAGGTGCTCAAGAGGCTTTGCGATTCTGGAAGATATTGTTTTGGAGCCTTTGCATGGAGATTTTGTTCCTAGGAGGGACTCCACTCAAGAATTTGGTGGTGTTCAAACTCATGGAGTGCAGAGTATTTGGTGTCACTCTGGGCGAAAGTTCGATGAAATGGTGTAGACACCCCGATTTTGAGGTAACTCATTGATAAGGCTCCAATTGTTGCTTCGGATATGGCTGACCCTTGGACCAACCCTAAACCCGTAGCAAGCCTGCAGCCCAATCTAAAAATCATGCCAATAGGGGAGCACACCAACCTAGCACACCAACCCAGCACACCTACCAAGCACACCAACCTAACGCACTTCCCTAGCACACATAGGTGGCGCACTTATCCAGCGCATATCTCTGGCACACAAGGCTGAGACCACTGGCTTTCCACCTTCCTTGGCTGTTACCTCCAACAGCGAATGTGCCGTGGAATATTCCAGGCTCTTCGTCTGCGAGGCTCTTCTTATACCCGTAACTCACCCCTGAGAGTTCCCTATAAAAGGACCCCCATTGGCACCCTTTTGAAGAGGATGAAATCTTGAGAGCTGAGAATCCTGTGCAGAAATCCCTATGCCCAGCCATTTCCAACTCTAAAAATCCGACCCTTGCACGAGCCTCTCCACCAGTCCAGCGGCTTATTGTCGTTCCCTGGAGCACCACCTTGCGTCCTAGAGTCTTCTAAAGCAACAAAGGTTTTCTTATCTCTGATATCGCGAAGAAGGAACACATCGTGAGGTAGGCATTCTACCTCCCCCTTTATTTCTTAATACCATCTTAGAACTGAATAAAGCATGTTTAAAACCTTGCGTGATCTGTTTTATTCCATGTTTATGATGGTTTTTCATGCTATCATGTTTGTTTTCCTATGCAAATAATCTCCATGTTAATCCATATTTGCACTTCTAGCATGTAATCAACATGTGTTGTTGCCCCATGTTTAATATTTTTACCTTGCATCATGTATACTCTTGCACGTAAATGCATGCACATTTGATCAACATCTGCACATGTTTTGTTTCGTTTCATCCAGATCATGCTTGTTCTTGAATATTTCACACATTTGCATGCATGAACCCATTCACTTGCCTTGGTTTCAAATGCTTTCTTTTCATGGTGATTCTTGACCCTATGCACTCATAACATGTTTTCCAGTTTTTATCATGGCATAATCCTTCTAGCACTTGCATAGATCCCCCTTGTATCTCTGTGGGGTGGGTTCTGGATCAGGTCACAGTCTGATCCAGAATCCTTGGGGCGCATATCCCTGTCGCACCAAACCCGCGCACCACTCTGGCGCACTCAGCAGGCGCACCAGACTGGTCAGAGATCAGTGCACTTGCATTAGCATCATACTTGCATGGCTTTATCATAGGGTTTTGAGCTTGTTTTCTCCTGATTGATTCTCTGGTTTGCCGAGATGCCCCAGCATGTTTTCAGCTTTCGATCAAACTGTTTTCCATTTGTTTTCTCTGCTTTGTTATTCAGCTCCAAGCTGAATCTGGTAGACTGATTGCACCCTACTCCATGGAGAATCATGTGCATCAGTCCATGATCCAAAGGCTTGGCTGGATCATTGCTCCCTGCATCTAGTTTACATGGATTGAGATCTTGTGTGAGGCTTCAGGCCATTGAGCTCAAGGTCATTGCATTTGCATTTTTAAATCTTTTAAAGCCTGTTTTCCAAGTTTCTCCAGAATGATTCTGCTACATGCTTTTCCAGAGTACACCCTCTGATGTTTTGCTTTGCTTTGCTTTTTGTTTTTGCCTCTGCATACATTACTGGCCCACCTAGACGCACATAGGTGGCGCTCCAGACTGACGCACCAAACAGGCGTAGTGGCCTGTTTCTAGTAGCACACAGCATGTTTGTCAAACGTTTTACTTCCTTTTTTGACTCGATTTGCTTCTGGTTTTTCATCTGATTTTCTTCCTGGTTGCATTAGGAAGGCACATCTCTGTTTTCAGCAGTTTTCCTGCATCTTAGCTTGCATTTAGGCATATAGTAAGCAAGGATGATAAATCGCTCAAGATATTAGATCCCTGATCTTATTATGCAATACTCTTGCATCAACTCTTGGACCGGCACACGAGCAATATTTCTGAGCATTAGGACACACCCCTACACATCATGCACCTATATTCTAGACACCACTCATTAGCATGGCGTGGCATATCGCCCTCGGGCGTACAGCAAAAGGCTGAAAAGCCGAAATTTCATTTGTAAAAGAGAAATCATTAGAAGACCGATTTGTCGGGCATGCCAGGGTGCCTAACACCTTCCTCGCACGTAACAGGGATCCTTACCCGCATTTCTGGTTTGCGCAACCCCTTTTTATTTTATTTACATGATTGTTCATTTGTTTTATGGTTTTACTCGTCTTCCATAATAGACTAGGTGGCGACTCCTGCTTTTTTGCATTTTTTTTCACCTTTTCTTTTTGCCGTGGCTTTGCCGCTCCTTTGGCACACATATCACCCATTCGTGGGCCACCTCCGTCGACATGGTTATAGGAACTGGCGACTCCGCTGGGGATAACCAGATCACGACTTCGTTTTTGATTTCTCTTTTGCATTGGCTTTCTCCTTGCTTGCTTTATTTTCCCTTGCCATGCTTTCTTTTTTAAGTGGTGTCTTTTTGCATGCATTTTGCTTTTTTTTCATACATATGCCATGCCACACTATTGCACACATTGTCGCACATGCTTTTATTCTACTTGCATGTTTATTTCCCTTCCTGTTATGCCATGCCTAGGAGATTAAAGACATGTTTTCTTCCCCTCTCCGGCTAATAAAACATAACAACCAAAATCAAGCTTAAGGCAAACTAGGGAGAAATTGCAAAACTCCCCCCATGGTTTAATAAATTGGCAAGTAAAAAACTTAAAGCATACTTCGTATACATCATATAGGGCATGCATCTTCTCCTCTCCTAGGACTACCTATACAGTCTGCAAAGGACATGTCCCGGTGGTTCATCCTAATGACTTTGGCATAGGATGGAAAATCGAGCTTGTTCCCCCTTAACTGGGGTCGCATCGGTGTTAGTAAAGCGACACAGCCTACTATTTTGGCAGAGGTCAAGGCTCCGAAAGCACCACTCGTTCACTGCCTATGCTTTAGCTGGGATTTAGAACGGGGACCTTACTATTTCTAACCTCGAGTCGGAGACCTATCCACCCTAGCTGTGATCCCGGAGTAGACAGCCTGGTAAGACACCCCTAGATGGTGAGAGAGTGCATACTAGCAGCATGCATTCGCATTGCATACCATCATAATCATTGCATTTTTCTAATTTGTTTGTTTTGTGCATAGGAGTTTTGATCTATGAGTTTCCTCAACTTGAGCCCAAGATCTTTTCCTTTCACTGACTCCTCTTTTGCGACCTTACTGTCGATCACATCCTCGAGTTATTCGTCACTTCCGACGATAGCTCGTCCTAGGGTTCATCCTGTTCATCCTAGCTACAGCCCGATCCTCACTCGCTCGCATTCCGCAATGGCCTAGCATGCCAGCGAGTCCCACTCCCCTACCGTCTAGGAGGACGTTCCTGCCTCCGGACACTCTCCCTATGTGTCTGTTCCTATCATTTCAGCCACCTCCACTTTTGCCTTAGCTTCTGCAGGTCCTCCACCACCTCATTTCCGTGTTTCCGTGGCACCCCTGCCATCGGGATCACCTGCCTGGTCTTCTCCTGCTGTCGGGGCCACAGCAGTCGAGCCTGTCTCTCCCCAGGGCTATGTCTTTACTTGCCCTCCTCCTACTACGGCTGTTTCAGTAGTAGCCACTCCCTAGTTTGGACAACTGCGATCTCAGTGTAGACACCCCGATTTTGAGGTGACCCAAGAATGAGTGTCCCTATGTTGCTTTGGATGCGATCATCCCTTAAACCGAGCCCCAAACCCATTAGCCAGAGCCCAAATCAGACATTTGTGAGCAGGGCTGGCGCAC
>JAMKQA010047055.1:0-31508 GCA_024699735.1 Posidonia australis | reverse complement strand
CGGCCACCCATCCCGTCGGACGAGATGGGGAGGCACGGGCTTCCGTCCGCTGCGTCACGGGAGAAGAGGAAGAAGAAGAAGAAGACAGGGGAAGGTGGCGGAAGAAGGGCTCGCGTGAAGGAGAAGAAAAAGAAAAGAAAAGGAAATGGCACGCAAACCGAGACAGCTGTGCATCCTCCAACCGAACTCCAAATTGGTCCCAGATCACAACCAGATGCACAGAAAACCACCCACAACCACGCACAACCAAGAAACAACAGATTATCCATTAATAAACCATTAAACACAATAATACAATAATACATGGTTTATTAAATAGAAATGGATAATCAGGCCCTGATGTTACAATATTTGCTTAATACAATAGCTTCTCATAGTGAATTCATGCAATCTACATCAAGAGGTACAAAGCAAAAATTAAAAGAGAATTTCGCTTTTTTATGGTATAAGCACTTAGATTATATTTCTAAACAACGAATAGAAAGACTTGTGTCAGATGGAATTCTTCATTCTCTAGACTCAATAGACTTTTAAGTCTGCATTGAATGTATTAAGGAAAAATATACCAATGTTAGAAGACTAGGTGCCAAGAGATGTTCAGACATCTTAAAACTAATACATAAAGATATTTGTGGATCATTCCTACGACATTTTAGAATGATCAATAATATTTTATTACGTTCATAGATGACTATTCACGTTATGGGTATCTGTATTTCATTCATGAAAAATCACAGACTATGAATATATTCAAACAATATAAAGTTGAAGTTGAAAATCAACTCAACAAAAGAATTAAATTCGTTTGTTCTAACCGTCGTAATAAATACTATGGTAGATATGACAGATTTAGTGAACAACATTCAGACTCATTTACCAAATTCCTAAATAATGTAGTATTGTTCCTTAATACGCCATGCTTGATTCTTTAGCGATGAATGATGTTGTCGAGACACATAATAGGACACTTAAGGATATGGTGAAGAGTATGATTTGTCATTCTACCTTACTAGAATCTCTCTAGGATGAGGTACTTAAGACTTCAACTTGCATATTAAATAAAGTACTAACTAAAGCAATGACTAAAGTCTCCTATAAATTATGGGTTAGGAAGAAACCTAGCATAAAAATCTTTATGTGTGGGGTTGTCTAGTTGAAACCAGAGTATATAAGTCTAATGAAAAGAAATTAGACTCAAGAACCATTAACTACTATTTTGTTGGATATTCTAAAAAATCTAGAGGCTTTAAGTTTTACGATCCCACTACTAGATCACTTTTTCGGACAAAAAATACTCAATTTTTTGAGGAGGTAGAGCTTGATGGAGAAGATAAGGTTAAAACATTGTCTTTGAAGTCCTACAGTTGCTATCGACGAAGATTACAAATTAATTCTTAACATTGTTCGAGAGGTAAATCTAAAGCAATACATTGGTAATCCTCTCCTTATTCAAAATCAACCACTTATTCAAAAAAAATAAACTCAACTCCTTTAAGAGTTAATGCCACGTAGGAGGTCCACTAAAGAGAAGAGAAGTATGATTTCATAGGATTACATTGTATTTCTCCAAGAACATCAAGTAAATAATGACATGATAGATGACAATCTAATTAACGCTCAACAAGTAATCAATAATTTCAACTTTCAAAAATAGATAGATGTCATGAATGAGGAATTTAAATCCATGAAGGATAATGATGTTTGGGATCTTTTTCTATTATTTGAAGGTGTGAAACCCATTGGTTGCAAATGAATATTTAAAATCAAGAGGAATTTACAAGATAATGTGGAAAGATATAAGACTTGTCTTGTCACTAAGGGATTTACTTAAAGAGAAGGCATTGACTATAAAAATACTATAAAAATACTTTATTTTTAATTTCATCGAAAGACTCTTTTCAAATTATTATAGCATTGGTTACTCACTTTGACCTTGAATTACACTAAATGAATATAAAGATGGTGTTTCTCAATGGTAATATTTATGAGACAATTTATATGGTACAACCAGAATACTTTGTATCAGGTAATGCAAAAAAAATGGTTTGCAAAATTAAAAAGTTTATTTATGGTTTAAAGCAAGCATTCTATCATTAGTATCATAAATTTTATCAAGTTGTCATCTCATTTATTTTTGAGATAAATTTAGTAGATAATTATGTATACCATAAATTCAATGGGAGTAAGTATATTTTCTTGGTCTTGTATATTGATGACATACTCTTTGCCACTAATGATATGGATTTACTTAAAGAGACCAAAAAATTTCTCTCAGTCAAATTCAAATACTTCAAGATCGTTCTCAAAGTGCTCTTAGATTATCACAAAAGAACTATATAGAAAAAGTCTACAAAAGGTTTAGCATTGTAGCTAAGGAAGACAAATTTAGTTTTAATTAGTACCTTAAAAATGATTTTAAACATAAGGAAATGTAGAAGATTCCATATGCTTGGCAGTTGAGAATCTTATATATGTTTAAATTTGTACGCGTCTAAATCTTTCGTACATTATTGACATGTTAGGTAAATACTTAAGCAATCTAAGTTTGGATCACTACAAAGCTGTTAAGCAGGTCGTATAGTATTTGCAAAGAACTAAAGACTTTGCACTTGTATATAGGAAATTGAATCAGTTAGTGATCATTGGGTTTTTTGACTCCAATTTCATCAGATGTCAAGATAGTCATAGATCCACTTTAGACTATGTATACTCACTAGCATATGGAGCTATGTCATGGAAAAATGTCAGGCAGACACTTATAGCTCTTACTATGACAGTCGAGTACGTAGTATGTTATGAAACATCCAATCAAGGAATATAATTAAGGAATTTTGTAACAGATCTACGGATTGTAGTTGGAATTGAAAGACTACTCAAGCTATATTGTAACAATAATCTGCGATGTTATATTTCAATAACAATAAAAACTCAACAAAGTCTAAACATATACTAAGTTCCTTGTTGTGAAAGAAAGAATTTAGAATAACCAATTGTCTATAAAACATATTGGGACAAATTCTATGATTACGGATTCGCTTACTAAAGAACTATCACCCAAGGTTTTTCATAAGCATATCGTTCACATCAATGTTGTACCATTTGATGATGTATTGGTTTAGTGAGAGTTTATATTTAGATGCTCTATTGTAATAAATATCGTTTTTGGTAGAAATAAAGTTTATAGTTATTTTCATCCTAGATATTTATGTTGATCTCATTAAAGTATAAGGTTGGACTAGTTAAATATGGATGTGTTTAGATCACTTGACCTAAATTTTATGTTACACATCTACATTTAATTCATGCGTTAATTGTATTAGCATTAGTGACCGTTGTAGGTTGAGTTACACTTGTAGTAGTGAAAATCTCTTTAATCCTATATTGGTACAGCTAATGAATTGAATTGTGAAAGATGTTTTGGTTTAAATAGTCATTTTAAGTACATAAGGTTTTAATACTTTAATTCTTAATTTTATATATGATTCAAATGGAAGATTGTAAGACTAAAATCTAATTAAAGAATTATAAGTTATTTTGTGATTAGACTCATTAAAAATGATTTATTTGGTTTTAGATTGAGCCTATTGACATCTAAGTGGTGTGGATTTAATGTGTAGAGACCATTTAGACATATTTTTATTTATTAATGAGTTGAATTAAAAAAATGTAAAATTATAAAATTCTATAAATATGAAGTCTTATCCTCAAACACCATACCTTTTGCCTCTCTTCTCTCTTACACTATCCTGAGAAAGATAAAAAAGAAAGAGGCGTGTGGTGATTTGAAAGGTTGGCTTCCATGCATATAATCAAGCACGATTTCTAAGGTTTTCAACATGGACTCAGGTGTGTTTCTATATATATTATATTTTTTAATGATTTGTCATAATTCAGTCTTAGAATATAAGCTTTTATTATAAAAAAATTTGGATTTTTTTATACCCAATTTTTCAACATGAATGACATGGGGATTACTTATGGGCATAGGCGTCTCCATGGTGTAATGACATGTGCTGACAACATAAAGTTCAAGATGGAACTCTATGATGTGGAAGTATCATGCATGGTTCTTTGAGAAGCGAAATGGAGCCTTGGAACAACCACTACAGGTCAGCAATTCAGATTTTGCCCATCAGGAAAGCTTGTGTGTAGGCATGTTTGGTTGAGATTTTGCTTGGTCGACGCAATTCTGAATGAGTTGCCCTCTTATTCATGGACTGGGCTCTTTAACTCCTACCAAGCGTTATTAAATGGGCCAGGGCTATCTTGTTATGCGTAAGCCTAGCTTTGTATTTCTAGCCAGACCAATGGAACCCATTCGTCTAGCGTTAAATCTTAGTTTTAATTGCTGAACAAACGAGAGTTAGATCCTATCTTATACACAAGAAAGTATTTGAGCTTGAAGTACGGACAAACTAGCGTGATGGACCATCCTTTAATGCATAGACTTTTTTTCGACGAAGACCTGTTTGTTTGCATTTGGGGCTTTTTTATTCTTTGTATCAATAAGGTCTATTGACGAAAAAAAAAAATTTTCATTCACATGAATTTTTTGCTCTCTCTTGAGAAGTTAATAACGAAATATTATCTCCATGTCATGTCATGCATTTTGAAAAAACTTAATCAAATAAACTTCAAACAAATGGACCTTAAGATTTTGCTCATCGATCCAGCTAAGAATGGGCCGCACATACATGCACAAGATTGAGCTTTTCAATAAAATTGCCAACCTCGATGTGTCACTCTCATGGGCTAGATTGATATTTTCACCGGAGTTATTAGCAATCAAGCCAGCCTTGAACGTGCAACGATGACCGAAAATTTATTGCAACCATAACCGTCCATGCACTTGTCACTAAGTACCTCGCACCAAAGCATGGTCAAGTTAAAGTAACCCTGGTTGACTAAGGAAATGAGAAATGCCAAAAGCTATTCCCCTAAAAGTTGCATCCAAAACTCACTTTGCATATGAAGCCTTCCTCTTCTCCACTCCTCCCTTCCGGTTTACTGCATGCGAATGTGTTTTACTACATGCACAAGTGGAAGCTTCTTATAAAGCGATGATCATCATCTCTAGTGTTGTCGTAATTAGTTTCTCTCTATTGTAATCTCAAAGATCCCTTGGTCGATGACAGTTCCAAATTGTTCTACTCTGCCCTGCACAGTTTCAATCGTGTTGTAGAAGATGGTTTTTGAATTCTCGAAAGAAAGGGGAGACGAAATGTAACAGTAAGGTGAAAGTTACGTTTACACTATGATGTAAAGATAAGGTTTTCATTGTCGAATTTCACAAGGCACATACGGGTTAATCATAGGAAGGTAAAGAGGATTGACTTGATGGTTGTAATTGCAACGGAATATAAATTTTTAAAGGTATTTTTGTATTTGAAAAACATGAAGGGTACATGTCAGTCATGATTTTGGAGGTGTACATAAGAAAATGGGCCCTCTAAAAATGGGTCCCTTTGTGCTTCTGTCCAAGATTGGTTGTGACTGTTCCGAACCAATATCCTCAATTTGAGTCTTTTTTTTATGAGAATACACGATAAGATTTTCTTTATAACTTCTATGTAACTATCAAGTTCCATTTCAATTTTTTTTAAGATAAAGAAGCAATCAAATAAATCCACTTATCAAACCTGAACTTGACATGAATTTATGATTTCCCGCAAGCACATAATATTTATGCTAATAAATAAGACACTATTTCATTATTAAATGATTTAGAAGGAAAATAATGATAGGAACTAACATCGTACGAGAACATTTTTAGCACCTACGTTATTTCTAATGCTTATAATTTGTTAATTTAATTTACTTGTAATGCTTATATTTTCTTGGTTTGGTTCAATTCAGAATGGCCTAGTACCTAAAAGAATGTAAATTATAGTCATAGGTTGTGTTTGGTACACACCCAAATTCTAGAAGAAACCATTTTTTAACTAGAATCATAGAAAATAAAGTCAACCATACCAACTATCATAACTTAAGCTGTATAGATGTATAAACTTGACAGAACCTAAAAACTAAAGCAATGAACTTCTTGACTACAAGCCTCTATGGAAAGATCAAAATAAAAATCATTACCACACATACCACACCTTGAAAAGCTTCTCAAAATCAAAGCTTCAACTTGACATTCACCAATAGCAAACTTTTGAAACAATCATAGTATTGTAGGTACTTGATACACATATACATTGCAATTACGGGATTCTAGTTTTATAAAACACTAATATTTTTCTAACAATTTTTTTATTCATACAAATTAACCCTCGCATCTAATGTCTTGCTTCAGCATTGGTTCCACGTCATAAAGTTGCAAACAAACGAAAAAACCAGTGAAAAAAATTACAAACCAGAATAAGTTATACAAAGCTGAAACTTATAAACAAGACAATAGATAGATGTACATTTTCTTCGACGCATGATAACACATCAGGCCTGTACATGGCGATCCACAGGATTCTCTGTTAAATTCGTGAATCAGACTTATTACGGTGTCATCTACCGCTAGCATGAATTGTGAGGAAGATCTGCTTGTGAATGCATGGGCGTGTGTTGAGTAGCAGAGGAAAAACCAATGTTTTGGAATAGCCCCTGCAAATCAGAAGACTTCTACTTTCACCGAGGAAGAAAAAACTTCTAAATTGCTTACCAGGAAAATAACTGTAAGGGAAATTTTGTACCAATTATTATTATGTTAAGCATTTTTTTGTCTCCAATTTCCAAAGCAAATTTTTTTCAAAGAATTTCCAAAGCAATGTTAATGGCCTTGAACTTGTATATAGATTAATAAAACAAGGAACACAGACACTACGATAGATATTCCATCATAAGCTATTTCTAACAAAATGAAATGTTATCTGGATCAATCCAAGTTTGGCAAAAAAAGACCATATGGATATGCAACAGTAATGTTGTATATGTATGCAGACAGTACAAGGCCACCTCCGCTTTTTATTAAATTTTCTTTCAAAAGTGGTGGACATCATAACAGACAGAAAACAGCCCAATTAGTACCCAACTAGCAATTTCTAACTCAAATGGGTTTAGGATAGAACTCAAATGAATTTGGATCAGAAATGAGTCAATCCATTTGACTCGTTTAATAAATAAATTGAATTCGGAGACAATTAGGGATGCAAATGGATGTGGAATATCTATCTCATATCTGTATTCGTTTTCGTTTTTTAGAGGATATGGATTATCTGTATCTATTTTGTTTCAAGCATATACGGATACGAATATGGATATCATTTTTTAAATCTTCTATAATAATCGATCCGTATCCATATTATATCTGAATTACATAGATATATTCTTTAATTTGATTGTACTATATATATATATATATATGTTGATGACAAAAGTAATAATTAACTTATTTTCATATGATTAGTTATGTACATATATTTAAAGCTTTAGACATGAATTTTTTTGATATTATACTATATCTCTTTTTTTATCCATGTTTGCCTATCAAATATCCATATCGTATCCGTATCTATATCCATTTTTAAAGGATATGGATATGCATTTTCATAACCAGATGATATCTGTATTTGTATTTGTTAGAGTCAATTGTGTATGTGTATTACTTCTCTATGGGTAAACAGGTTATTGGATATCCATTTGTTTAGGATATCTAATCTTTCTATATACATATGTAACCTCACATCCTTAACACAAAAAATCTTCTTTTCTCAACTTTTTTCACATGATACCAGAGCATAGAAAATTAAACCTAAAAAATCAACCCTAGCCGCCATTGACCAACCACCAGCCCATCACTACCACAGCCACCTCCGACAACCCCTTCCGCTACCGTCTAGCACCTCCCAGCCCTCCCCAACCACCGACGCCCCCTCCTCAGGCCTCCTCAACCCCCGATGCACCCTCCCAAGCTGTCCAGAACCACCGACGGCTACTGTCTAGGCCTCTCAAGCCACTGCCGGCGCCGTCTAAGCGTCACCGGCACATATCCAGCTGCCAGTGATGCTCGTTCTCCCCTTTTGAAGATCTGAAAGGGCAGTCCAACCCTTCTCTTACGGTAGTTTGACATTTTAAGCTAGGTTCTAAGTCCTATCTAAGCCTCTAGTCTTCGTAGTGTGTGGATACGTTACATCCACACGTCTTGATGAGCAGTCCAGTTCACAATCTATTGTTTTCAGACCATTTATTGGATATTTTTCGTTAAATTTCAGTCAAGATGGCCTCTTGAAATTTCTTTGTTAAGAATATAAATAGTACCTTTGAAAAACTTTCTGACCTCAACTATATTTTATGCTCACAGAGCTTCAAAACATTTGTCTTAGCATATAAAAAGTTGAGACACTTCACACATCCACCTTCTGATGTCAAGTCTGACACGTATGAAGATTAATTAACCGATGATGCCGCAGTTATCACATGGATGGTGAACAACATAGAGTCCTCGATTGTACGGAAAGTTATATTGTTGCGACTTGCGAAGAAGATATGGAACACACTTCGCCTCACATATAGCCATGAGAAGAACATTTCCCATGTATGTGAACTATATGAGCAACTATTCATCCTTCGTCAAGAATATCAGTCAATTCAAGAACATTTCACCCACCTTCGTGCCCTCATGGATGAGATAGATGTATAACAACTATTGACAGTGGACATTACGAAATTGCACTAGTACAAAAAGGAGTTGGCAGTTACAACCTACCTTGCTAGCCCGAACCCGATATTAGTTCTCAGATCATGGATCATGTGTTGAGAGGTGTTGAGAGCTAACAATGTTTCAGACTTACAGACTACCTATGTGAAGGTACTTCGAGTTTCTACTGTTGCATCTCCTCCAACATTGGCACTGTCAACAATGACAATTACACGAGGTCGAAGTCGTGGCGATTTTTGAGGTGGAGGCCATGGTCGAGGCGACACAGGTGGACATCCTCAATGTACATACTACGGACAATTAGGGTACAGAATTAAGAAGTGTTGGGATTTAGTTGGCCAACCATAAATGACAAATGCTACCACAGAATCCACTACTGTTGCAGCTACTACTGAATAGCAAACCTTGATTATTTCACAGGCAGACTATGAGCCACTTCAGTAGTTAAAGGTCACAGAATCTGCTGCCACAGCTACCCATGTTAACTCCTCAGGTACTTGAACCCTCCTTCCTCCTTACGTTCAGGGATTCCTTCTGGATTATCGATTCCGGTGTCTCACATATGTCAAGTACACAGTTTGTTTACGCGTTTATCTCAATTACCTGAGTTTCAGTCTGTGACAATTGCTGATGGCCGAATGTGTCTTGTTTTAAATAAAGGAGTGGTGCAAACTTCTTCGTAAATATCACTTGAAAATGTCCTTTTTGTTTCTGATTTTCCTATAAATTTATTGTCCATAAGTGTGATTACAAAATAATTAAATTATTGTGTCACATTCTTTCCTTTCCATTGTACATTTCAGGATTTACAGACGAAAAAGAGGATTAATTTAAACCATGAGTGAGGAAACGAAGTGTACCTACTGATTCATGATAATAACCCTCAAAGATTAGCTTATGTGGCGTCTACTTTCAAGTCTTCTTGTGACACTACCAATTGGACAATCCATCTCATCAGAAACTTCAACAAGCCTTACTTTGATGTTCAGTTTCGCAATTTAATTGTCAATATGTCAGTTAGGTAAGCACCATCGTGTTTCGTTTAAAACATTACATCTT
The DNA here is from genome assembly GCA_024699735.1 of Posidonia australis. Taxonomy (NCBI): domain Eukaryota; kingdom Viridiplantae; phylum Streptophyta; class Magnoliopsida; order Alismatales; family Posidoniaceae; genus Posidonia; species Posidonia australis. The sequence goes on along the minus strand of JAMKQA010047055.1, from coordinate 21,796 downwards.
GTGTCGAGTACTATTGCATTCAAGTTGGCTCATTATGATGTTTAAGATCTGTCTAGAGTACAGTCTGTGTTACGTCATAGGTATTACATAGTCTTTGTTAATGATTTTTCTAAAGCATCCTGGATATATTTGCTTAAAGATTAAAGTCATGTTTACGATGTATTCAGAATTTTTGTCTAAGCAAAAAATCATTTTGATGTCACTCTAAAATTTCTATGCAAGGATAATGCACTTGAATTTGTTCAAACCAAGGTTACTTCATATTGTCCTTTAGGTATTATACATCAAACATCTTGTCCATACACTTTACAACAAAATGGAATTGCAAAACGCAAATATAAGCATATACTAGATATTGCTCGCACTCTCATGGTCCATATGCATGTCTCAAAGCGATTGTGGTCTGATGTTGTGTTCATATGCATGTCTCAAAGCAGTTATAGTCTAATGTTGTGTTTACAGCCACTTACCTTATCAATAGAATGCCTTCTGCACCTTTGAGGGATGAAGTCCCACTGTCGCCTCAAACTTGAGTCTAGTCTGTTTAATTTAACTCCCAGAGTATTTGAGTGTGTGACATTTGTCCAAAACTTCTCCCTTAATCTAGACAAACTATCTCCACAGTCAATCAAATGTCTTTGTTGGATATTCTAGGACTCAGAAGAAGTATCGATGTTTTCATCCCACACCAGGTGATACTTTGTCTGTTGATGTCACCTTTTTTGAGTTTAAGTCGTCCTATGATGTGTCTCCACCATCCACTGTCTGTTCCCCTTCCATCAATTGTTCCCTTACAGGTTTATCAACACTGCAAGCATGCCATAGTACTTCCTACCACCAAATCATCCTCCTCTACAGATGCAAATCTGTCTACCAGTACCTTGAATCTACCCATTGCCCTACGGAAAGGAACCCATTCTTGTACAATCTATCCTATTTCTAACTTTATTTCTTATGACTTCCTTCACTCTCATTTCCATAATTTTGCATTGTCCCTTGTCTCTCAGTCCATCCCCAGAAATTATCAGGAGACACTGTCCCTTCCTCAATAGAAGGCTGCTATGGATTAAGAACTTACTGCACTTACTAGTCATGGTACGTGGAGGTTGATTACCCACACTACTGGGACTACAATAGTCACCTACAAATAAGTCTACTTTATCTAGTACAAGGTAGATAGCAGTATTAACATATATAAAGCAAGACTGGTGGCCCAAGGCTTCACTCAGTCATATAGGATAGATTATAAGGAAACTTTCTCACCTGTTGCTCGTCTCAATTCCATCAGAGTACTTCTTTCATTAGCTGTAAATCACTCATGGGAGGTATGCCAGTTGGATGTCAAGAATGCCTTTCTATATGAAGACTTGACTGAGTTTGTTTTAATAATCTCTAAGGTATGTTACTCAAAGGAAGGATATTGTGTGTAGACTCAATAAGACAATCTACGACCTTAAACAAAGTTCTAGAACATGGTTCGAGAACATGGTTCAAGAAGTTCAATTAGGTGATTCTTGCTAGTGGATTTAAAGGTATGCAATGAATCATTCAATTTTCTACAGGAGGACAACTGGTGGATGTGTCATTCTAACAGTATATGTATATGTATACTTGTGACAAGCAGTGATAGGCAAGACATTACAGAAATCAAAAAGCATTTACACACTTAGTGACAAAAGACATGGAAAAGTCTCACTACTTCCTTAGAATTAAGTTTACTTATGCACATGACAAGATGACAGTCACAGAGGAAATATATTCTGAATCTCTTTTAGGAGACAGGTCTTCTAATGTGCAAATCAGAGAACACTCCTATTGAGTAAACACCTACATTCTGAGATAGTAGCTCGGAGTTGTTGGAGAATCCTGATCAGTACAGAAGACTGATCGAAAAACTCATTTACCTAACTGTGACTCCACCTGATGTCTCATATGCAGTTAGCCTTCTAAGCTAGTTCATGCATGAGCGTAAAAGAATACATTGGACAAGAGCTTTATGTTCTATCATATGTGAAAAGTACTCCAGGAAAAGACCTAGTTTACCAAATAGTTTACCAGAGAAATGGACAGACAATGATTCTTACTCAGACTCAGGATATGCAGGAGATAAAGGGGATAGAAAATCCACATCTAATTTATACACCTATGTGGGAGACAATTTGATAACTTGACGCGACAAGAGTAAAATGTGGTGTCAAGGTCTAGTGCAGAGGTTGAGTACAAATCTATGATATAACCAACATGTGAGATGATGTGGGTGAAATCACTATTGAAATAGCTTAGATTTGATGTTGAGATTCCTATGTCCATATCATGCGACAATTAAACTACTATCTTCATTACAAATAATTTCAGCTTTCATGAGCGTACAAAGCACATCGAGGTTGACTGCCATTTTGTGAGAAACATGGTCATGGAAAAGATTATTTCTACTCCTTATACTCAATCCTCCGAGTAGTTGACGAATATATTCACAAAAGGACTTAGTGTTGGGATGTTTGAGTCATTGTATAACAAACTGAATATAGTTGATATGTATGTTCCAACTTGAGAGGGAGTGTTAAAGTTAATTGTGTGTGTATGTTACTTCTCTATGAGTAAACAGGTTATTAGATATCTATTTGTTTAAGATATCTAATCTCCCTATATATATATATATATATATGAAACTTCACACCTTTAACAGAAAAAATCTTCTTTTCACCCCAACTCTCTTCATAGTATCTATACGCCAAAAACAGATACAGATATAGTAACACTCATATTCGTACCGTCTTCGATCCGTTTGCACCCTAAATACAATAAAACTAACACGTTGATAACCAACCCATATAAGGAATTAAATATATAATTTTTAAATTTAGATTTATTAAAATATATAGTTATAGAATTTAACATTTTATGTTATTTATGTACTTAATTATTCACTTGTCTTGTGAGTTAGTATTTAGGCATTTATTTTATTTTTTTTATAACATTCACAATTAGATAAGATTAAATAAATTCAATGAGTTGAACAACTTTGGTTGACTAGTTAACTCATTTCATAGAATAAATGGATTAAACGAATAAGTTGAGTCAACTCGTTTATAAATGAATTGAACTTTCATTTCATTTAATAAACAATTTGAATTCAGGTTGGCTGTAAATGAATCAAGTTGGAAAGAGGTTGACCTAAACCTGATTCATCAATCTATTTTGCCACTCCTAAAATATGCCCTCATTCTGGAGCTCGCCGTTACATTATCACCACCTTCAGAGTGCATATCACAAATCCTCCATATGAAGATTGCTTTTTCGATTAGCTATGGACATTATATAATTTAGCTGAATTAGATCTAACTGTTGATTTTCACATGTTGGATAATGTGCACTTGAGATGATTTGATGACAATTGTAGTAGTGAAGATTAACCATATCACATCCCTTTTTTACGACAAAACTTGCTCTTTTTTGCACACATACCGCTTCCAAAGGCTTCGATAGACCATACGTAGCAAATTAGACATAACATACATGTATAACACTGGGTTGTGGTGAAGCTTTAATTCTATCATTTGTCAAAGTTTCTACTAACCTGGGCATCATTGATTGCATAGGCCACACAGTAATGTTCCTGAAAAGGAATTGGAGAATGTTAAATAACAAATGCAACGGATATGAACGAATAAAGTAGGATATAGGCATCAACTAGTGATTTCCAGGCCAGGAGTCACTAGATAATTAAACCCCATATCAGCAGGATATTTTGTAACCTACTAGACGTCTTCCACCCTTACACGTGCAGAGCTAGAAATTTACCTGCATCATATACCATTCTTCAAATTCATCAAACAGCTCAAGCCGCTCAATCCTGCATAAAGTCCAACAGTTTTATTAATTTGTCCATGCACCTAGTTACATTAAAGATGAGAAACAAGAACATGAAATCTATACATCAAGTTTAAATATTTTGGAAGAACCATTCACATCTGTCAATCACAAGCAATATTTTAAAATCCTTAACCACAATTCCACAAGCAAGGACAGAACACTGCTTCAAAGAGTAAGATCACTCTAGTAAGTCCACTCATAATGCAATTCCAACCTCACCAAAAGAGAGAGCATATAGCCAATGGTCAGATGGTAAAACTAGTGACATAATAAATCTGAGACATGCAATACAAATTTAATGGTAAGGCTCTAGAAGTAAGCATGTTCTGTGTTCGAAAGATCTAAACATTATCTGCAGTTCCGCACATTTCAACTATCAATATTGGATAAACACTAGATTAAATCTGCAATGTGACATAAAATGGTAACAATGAACAGGAAGCTGGTACGAGATCACACACAAAACATGCTATTGGAAATTTGAGCATTAAGGATGATAGATGAGCAATGAAAAGATAAAAATCTTGAGATGAAGTCTTACTAAGTCATTTCTTATTAATCATTTAGATACAGAAGAATGGCTTGTTCTTTCCTTTCTAATTGATCGTTAAAATCAGGCAGCTAAATGCAACACATGAGCACTGGAAAGATAAAAATCTTGAGGTGAAGTCTTGTTAAGCCATTTCTTACTAGTCGTTTAGACATGGATGATGAATGGCTTGTTCTTTCATTTCTAATTAATCATTATAGTCAGACAGCTAAAGGCAAAGGAACGTGCAGGGACATATAGACAAGGAGCAGTATTTCGGACAGGTTTGAAATAACAAGTCAAAAGTCAAGTCAAACTGTCAATGTGGGAAAAGATAAAAATCCTAGAACAGGAGCAAATTGAGGATGATAGTCACTGATGTGAACCCAATATGAATGGGAAGAAAATAAAACCCTCATATGTAAATTATTATTACAAAGCATTTTGAAACTGCATCACTATCCATTTCCTTAATATAACAAAAACAAAACATTGAAGAAAACAATCCAGTAATAGAATTGATGTACTTCTAGTGTCCTTTTCTCCCCAAACAAAATCTCACCTGCGCCTTTCAGAATTTTCAATGAATTCACCATAAATCTTCAACATGTTCCAGGCAACTGCTCTCTGTGAAAATGAAATATATGTGAAGTATATTTACAATTTGACAAAGCACAAGAACAGCAAACTTAACTACTCTTCTAATGGAGTAGAAGACACATGCAAACACAATAATTGATTATCCTCACACCGAATGATAAGCTTGCATGTATTTATATTGACAAACTCGTTTTTAAGGCATTGTGTTTTGTATGAAATCTTTTTTAAATGATTGAGGAATATTTTTTTGTTAATATCAAGGACTAATTAAGTATTGCACTAACTAATTAATGAATCACCTGCCATCCATGATCAAGGAAAAGCTTTTCCTTAGCCAATAAAGTTGGTGTTTCATATATACCCAGAAGAGGGCATCCTCTGCTCTGCAAAAGAAAAAAAGAAGACACATTGGCATAATGGCAATTGTTGCTGCAAAAGTAACTATTTTAGCCTGTGTTACATAACAGCTTAATACTTGGGCAAATCTTTTGAGATGTAATATTTGTAATAAAGCACCCTGATTTTGTGCAGAAAACATCGAAAAACAAACATATGATGCTACAAAGCTGTAGAAGTACAATAACAGCACTCTTTGAATCCTATATATATATATATATATATGGATCTATGAAGCATGGATACAGATAAGATACATATAGGAAACAATACAGAAGTTGTTACAAGAATATTATAGAAATAGAAGAAAATATAGGAGGAAACATCAATGAACAATGTATCTTTTTTATGGGTAAGTAATGCATGTTTAATACATTGATACATTTATTTATGTTACCATTTATCTATGAGAAGAATAAAATGTACAAGAAAATTAAAACATTAAGTTAAACAATCTTAAATGCAATAGTACGTGAAACTATGTTGCAAGTATTCGCGAAAATCCAAAGTAGAGATCTTCTTATCATTTTTGGATTGGGGCTATTGTATTTAAAGACTCTGTACTCCAACTAGAATATGTGACATAAGTGCTGAGGATGAATATCATTTGCACAGGTAGTTTAGATTTATCCTTGTTTCATAAATGATCCTACAATTTGACCCTCTAAAAGTTTCCACAACCATGTTTTAATATTTCATCCAAAAGTACCCACAAGTGTTTACAAAAATCCAAAATAGAAATATTCTTTGCCTTTGTTGGATTAGGTGTATTGTATTTCAGGGTACAAGGTACTCCAACTGGAATATGTGACACAAATGCTGAGGATAAATATCATTTGCAAAGATAGTTTAGAAGTGTCCTTGTTGCATACATATAAGACAAGCATTTCACATCCATCCAGGGACTGGTGTTATTTTTTAGCACAGCAGCAACGTTTTGACCACCATATCAGTTTCAAGAATGCCTTATCATAAAGTATTCGTTTAAATTCCATGATTTATAGAATCTTACAATAAAATGTACATGTTCCCAACAATTGTATCCATGCATGCTGCTAGGTTTCCAAATACCTAAGTTGACAACATACAGGTACTATGGACTTTTGGGACATTTTAAGAAACCACATGGCTGGTGTCAGTCTGCACACGACCCTGTTTAACAAAAATACTCAACTCCCTTTCTCTCTGCAGATCCCTCCTAGTTTCACTAAAAAAGACTTTGCTGGCTTAGAAAATAAAAGTAAAACAGAATCAACATGCATTTTTCCATTTGTAAAAAGTACACACTTCTCATTTGTCCATGAACCTAGGCAATAGGCACATGTTCTTTTTATTCTTTTTAGAAAAATCCCACTCTCTGGCCTCTGCTCATTCTCATAATTCTTTTTTAACTTCAGAAATATCACAATATTCACATCGACACAAATTCTCGTTCATGTACAATATGCCTGCTTCATAAAGTGATAAACCAAACGTCAACCAATGATAAACAGTTTGCAATGGCTGCCAATACAATACTAATACAACTTGCTAGTGCTGGAAAGGAAGTTTGATTAGAAGTTTCAAAGAAACAACCAAGACTAGGTTAAAAATCTAGCCAGAAGAAAATAAGGGAGGAAAAGACCAAAGTAATGTATATTGCCTTCAAAATGTAGTGAAACATTTTGTTAGTTGTGGTTCTGATTCATTTCTTCAGGACAATATGAAGGTGAGGGTAGAAGTCAAGGCAGGAAGTGTGTTTTTTTAGTTTTTTGAGAAATGGTAGTTAATTGTTGACACTAGGGCTCAAATCCTCATGGAGACAATGAAACCATAGCCATCTCGGGCCAATTCAGCTAGTTGAGTTGAGTAAGGCTAGAAGCATGTGTGTGTTTTTTATCAGGACATCAAGGCTACAACTTAAACAGTGTCGAATCAGTTGAGGCTAGACATAAGAAATCAGCACTTACCAAATGAACAAATGCGCTAAACAATAGTATGGAAAATAATACTACTCGGAACTACCGAACTAAGGACGTGTGGTCCTCTTGTTCTTGTGCTTCCCTCATTCTTTCCTGAGGATAAGTACTACTGTCTAGACAAAAATCCTAACACATCAATCTATGAACAAGAGGCTAAAAAAGTTATATATGCGAGATTAAGAAAATAAATCTACTACCTCTAGATTTTTCATCATTTGTTCACCAAATGCATCATTGGGATGGATCTGCAATGGTATAAGAAACATAAGAAACAGAGTAAAGGATATCATGAAGTAGAGCTACTAGGTCATCAAGAAAGAAAATGCAAAAGGAACCTGTTCATATAAGAAAAATATCGCATTTGAGAATCTCTTTGATGCCCATGCAACAAGGGAACGAGAATAATCTGGATCCAAGTATATCAGAACACATTCTGCAATTATAAATGTTGGCAGGCTGATGACAATATCAGAACCACTTTCGTTATTCATATTAGACCACAAATCAAATAAACATAGAATATGCATCCATAAGCTATTAAATAAAAGTAGTTCGCAGATATCAATGACAATATGATGCTCATTTATAGCCTTGCATTGTTTATGGTAGTATGACTTGTTCATTACAACTGCAACAGAGAAGTTTCTGAAGGTTCCAATAAATAACATACATTTGTATGACTTGTAAATGTCATTTATATGTTTGTTTTCTTATGTAGACTTTATATTAAGTAAAAAGGCAAACCGAGCTACTACCAATCTAGGCTATTGGGGAGGATCAATATGTAGCAGCCTTAGCCTTACTCCCATTTACAGGGAGATGCCATGTGCATATGCAGTATACATTCTCGATTACCAGTAGAATAGGAAAGATAATGAAGGTGCCAATGAACCTGCATGATCAGCAAATACACCGAAAATGTATTTCCTTCCTATATAGATTTAGTATTTAACTCCTAATAAACGAATGGTAAGAGTTTCCTAACCTGCACCAACTTGATTTTGTGATGACTTCATAGCCTAAACTTTGTTTCAAATGACAATTGCACATCTTCCAATGGATCATGTTCATATCATGTTCAAGTTTCCACATGTAGGAAGATCCAGTGAAGTAGCACCAAAGGGGCAAACACTCAATCAACTGATCGTGCAATCTGGATAGAAATGAATCCGAAATTCTGTTTAAGGCAAGTGCTTTGACATCTCTATGAGTTATTTTCTCGTGCAGAACCCTGCCTTCAAGAGATTATTATGGCAGATAAATAAATTATGGTATATTCTTATGGGATTCTCACTAATAAGGCAGGTAAAGAAGTATTCCTCCAAGCTGTTAGCTTTGTTTCTGCTACAAGACCACCATAGTGCAGGAAAGACCATCCATATCCTTGCAGGTTTGAAGAGGACTTAATGCAGTTTCCCACTTTATACAAGGGACTCTCTGCTCTTTGTTTCTCCCATATGAATCCCTGTCACTTAAAATAGACGAATAATTTATTTGCAATCTCATTGTTTTCATGCACCCTCTTTCTCCAAAACAGGTAGATATCAATGTGCCCCCAACTATTTACTCACTTATAGTATTAATATTATGTAATCATACATGCCTCAGATACTATTATTTCCAGGTTTGTTTCTCCTTTCTATACAGCCTACCGCTAGAATAAGGGAGTATTATGTGCGAGTGTCTTCCAGGGTTGTTTGGGATTTGAAATTTATGAAAAATCTCACGAACAAAAAAGTTCTGGATTTCGTCTCTTTGCTTGGTTTACTCAAAAATGTGGGTTCAAATTGTCTATCTGCACATGATTCATCACTGTTTTCAGTTATTACCTAGGGAGTTCAGGTGAGTTGCTATACTTGGATATTGAGCAATAATGCCACTTCGAAAATACAGGTATTTGCATGGTAGATCTTCCATGGGAGACTATTGACAATCTCAGTCTTACAAAAACAGGAGCTTCCATTTAGCGGGTAGATGTGCTTTCTACTATATGGCATCTAAGGATCTCATTCATCTTCTATGGGGAGCATACATTGTTGACCAGGTAGATTATACAAGGTTGGTGGCACTCCATTGGAAATGAGTCACTAAATCAGGTTATGGGTGGATCACTATAAACATTTTGGGAGCTATGGGACTTGAAGGGGAGATGGTGTGGAAGCCAGAGGAAAGTTTGAAACATTCTCCCTCATGTGTTGTGGTGGATGAGATGGATCGAAAGGAATCACATCTTCTGGAGAAAGTGTCATGCAATTGAGGATTTACATGACAAGAGTGGTTTCATATGCTATAGAGTGGTGCCCAGCTGCGAGTGCTTCTGATGAATCTAACCTGTTTATTCAAGATTGGCTTTTTGGCCTGCTAGTGGCCTAACTTTTGTATCTGTTATCAGTTTTGTTTTCTGTTTTTTGGCTTATTTTCTTGATAAGCCTTTCGCTATTTGTATTTTTCTTTTCAAATGAGTTTAATAAATATTCTTGATTACCGCTAACAAAAATATGTTTTGTAATTGTTTCCTCTGGAGGCATTGATATAAAGCTGGAGATCCAAGCTAGCTCAAACACCAAAAGGAATCTATCTCTTTTGGCCCCCATTGTTAGACTGAGAGAAAACAACCTCAATATCAACTTTCTAAACAAATCCATCACTGGAACTGGAACTAGCCATTCTATATTAGCAATTTAGTACACTGGGCAGTGTGATAAGGTCAAGTCATTCTCTTACTAGTATGGAGTAGTTCAATGTGGCTAATAACTACACTAGAATTAATACTTCTAAAAACTGCAAGCTCCTTATGGCCATGATTAATTCTAATCTCATGGAAAATTTTAAATCATACACAAGTCATAGCTTGTGCCACCCAGAACCAATATGATAAAGCAAGTCTTGAATAAGTCACCTCCACATTCATGGATAAAACAAAATGAGAGGAGCGAAAGAAAGCAAGAAAGATACCAAAGATGGGGACCTAGGATAATATGTATGTCTAAAAGATGGGATACTAGAAAAATATGTATGTATATTTCCCTTCTAGAGAGCCAAAGCCTTGTAATGTGTACTGAAGGTTGCACGAGGTGTATGTCGTGAATTATGTCCTCCAGGCTCCATAAGACTTCTAATAAAAAAATTCAAGATCAAGAACATTTCTTGGATTCACAGTTTCAAAATTGTGGAAATAACTCTAATAGTTGACTACCTTGGTGCTGCTTTGCATCCGAAAAATATTCAGGTTAACATGATAATCAACCACTTGATGCTCAAATTCTTGATGCATTTCGAACTAGGAGATTCTGGGAAACCTTTTTTCAAAATGATTTTGCAAGCTATTGCCAGTGGACAAGGTAGGCATATAATAGGGACTTGAAACTTTTATCTTTGTGATAAGACTTCAGTTTCGTAGCCATGACCCATATGAAACTATTTTGGAGTAACTGAATCAATTCAAAGACAGCACATATCAAGTATGAAACCTATGATTGCTCTTGTTTGAAGATTTTGGTGATCTTGTAGAATTTTAAGAGACCTCTTTTCCACCCAAAGATTCATTAAGAAACAAGTTGCATTAAATACTAAAGTATTGATGACAACTGGTCATGGAACTCCACTTAATTGTCGGACATTAAATGATTTCTGGAGGTAGGCATCATATTGATGAGATAACATGATTACAGGTACAACTATAGTTTAGTGTTACTAATCTGAAAATATTCATTATCAAGGCTACATAGCTTTTTATCACATAAAATAAAACAATTTTGCAGTTTTAGATCAAAAGTTCCTCCTTTTATTTTATTTTTAAACATGCCATATCCAGTGAGCACACGGATTAAGTTCTAGAGAGAAATGCTGGTTACATCATACCTAGTATCTAGCTGAGCCAGATTAACAATGTAATCGAGTCTTTTTATGTCTCGCAGATCCACAGGTAGCAATCTGTAGTGATCACTCAATACCTCACCTCTTTCTACAAAATAAAAGGTTTAAGTAAGTACACAAAGTGCAAAGGAATATGCAACCCAGTGATGCTAAAATAGAAAATTCATGCATAATGCTTGTATTGATAAAAACCTAAGCCTCTATTTGTTTTGAGATGAAATCAGAAGAAGCCGTACCAGTGTTTGGTTATGCGTCATTTGTGCTAGAATAAGTAGAAAAGCTATTCTATTTTGACCCCCACTTATTCCCCAAGAATGATTCGATTAAAAAGGTCACATAAACTACTCTCTACAACTTTTCTGTTATTCTTTATCCAGGCCATCTTTATTATTTTTAATCAAATATGACCATGATATCCTATTCTGAGAACACCCATGCCAAATCCAAACAGGGTCAAGCTCAAGCACATATGCAAGACAAAAGAAAAATATGTACACAAAGAAAACCTTCTTTAAAGAGAAATGGAAACATCGATGACTTGAATTAGAATAAATGACATCACACACACACTAAATTAAGTTAACTGGTTATTTATGTGCATGTGAGAGAAAGAGAAAGAGAGAGAGGCACAAAGGGACCAAGAGTGTGAGCTCCCAAGGTTTATAAATGCTTCCTCCAAAACATGTTAGGGCAACAAGGGGACCAAAGCAACAGCTAGAGTGTCCAGTGAGTAGGCAACATCTCGGAACAAAGACCATAACTTTTTTTAAGCAGCAAAAGAAAGTTTTTTTTTTGGTTGAGAAGGATCAGAAGAACAGCAAAGGGAAAACACAGGGGTCCCATCAAGATGAGAAGACAACAAACAAGAAAGAACATAGATGTTCAAAGAAAAGAATAAAGAGCACAAAGGAAAAACAAAAAGGGGCCAGGAAATGAAAATGTCTAAATCCATATTAACTTTAAAACATAATAGTATTTATAATCATTTTACACTAATACGCTTTCAATAACAAAATGTATTTCAAAGATTTCTATCAAAATTGGTCCAGATGGTAAACTAAAAGCCAACAAAGGAAGCATCCTAGCACAGCCCACTTACATCTATTTTAGTGGTCCAACCAGTTGAATGGGCCACCCATACTTCCTGATATGTATTGAATATGCCACATCAAGTTTAAAAAAATTAATTTTAGATACTTCTGAATACTTTTGGATTACAGATCAAAGCATGACCTCACTTAATTTCTAAGATGCATTTGATTTATTCAATGAGGTTTACAAGTGTATTAATCAGTTGTATCATGCATTTTTTATATTTTAGATAAAAATGTTCTATACTAGCATATATAGAGATGTATATAGGTATATATATTTATAGCAAAGTATCCTCCCTGTATCATTTTCTAATTTTACAATTATTGTCATATCCATGGATTTTTATTGTTTCACACCTATATCCATCTTTCTTAGTTTAACAGCTGTACTACTATTTTAGAACTTCATATTACATGCATAAAATTAACGTTCAGAGATCAACACCCTCAAATTATAAGAAAGAAAGACATACATGGAATCAAGATGTACATGCTATACATTCCCCATATATTACAAGTGTACAACTAGTAAGAATCTTAAAAATATTGAGGTGGTTACCTCTAGAAATGGATGCTTCTCCTCCAACCATCTCCCTCAATTGATTGTGGTGCTCGATAAGAGCAGCCTTCTTGCTAGTAACCTGGAAACAGAGAAGAGCAGTAAACAAATTCCAATCAAAGAAGCTGCTACCTTTAAAAGTGAAGAGCAATAAAAAAAAGCAGTCGCTATGAATGTACAGTCTCAGAGATTACACCTCCTTGAAGTCCAACTCGACGTACAAGTACGGAGCAATCCCTTCCTCCTGGATCTGAAAAAACGTAGTGTCGAACCCCGCCCCCAGCGAAAGCACCTGCTTCTTCTCAACGTCTTCCCCCAACTTCAAGAACTGCAGTAGAAGCTTCCTCAGAACAGCCCAACGCGCATAGTACCCTAACCTCCCACACAACACATCAATCACAAACACCACCATGAAAAAAAACGATCAAACGACCATTAAAAAGGGAACCGGCTTTTCGGATTACCGCGATTGATGATGGGGGACCGCCTCAGGGGCTTCCTGACGAAGAGGTGGACGAACGGGTCCTTCATGTAGCCCTTGTTGACGCACGAGCTGACCGAATGGAGGAAATCAGGTGAGAAATGGATGTTAAGGCTGTGACTGGAACTCTAGATCGTGGTGCGTGGACAAATAGGGGTTAGGGTTTACTTACAGTTTGCTGGCGGCGGCATCGTCATTTGTAGCCTGCACCGCGGCCGTGCTGCTCCCGTGCTCTTCGCCTCGGGGTTTCGTCGCCATTGGAGGAGGAGAGAGAAGCAGGGAAGGAGAATCGACAAGAGGGGGATGTCGTAACAGGTGAAGACCGGACCCGGGAAGTACTGTAGTTAATTCGTTAACTTTTAAAATGCAAAATGGTATACTTTTTTTTTGCAATGCAAAAGGGAGGCAGAAATAGACCGGTCTAATGTATCGTGTCGTGTATCTATCGTGTCGTGTATAAACGTGTATACTATACATATATATTAAACTCAAATACGATCCATTTAATTATCGTGTACCTAATACTGAACCCAAACACGAATTGTCTGTTAACGTGTATACACGACATGACCCGTTAAGTACACGTTTAAGTGAATCGTGTCGTTTTGATACGATAACGATCCGATTGACACAAGTACACGTTTATTACATGGTTACATATTTAATACAAGATTACATGTTTAGTATATATTTAACATTTACACGTTTTATACACGTAGAAAAATCAAAGATAAATCAATAAATCATGAAACCAATCATTCAACAATATTTCACAAGTTCCATTGTTCCATATGCTAATATCATAAGTCTACAACATATCATAGACATTCACTATTCAAAATAGTGAAAGTTATAATCTATGTACATGATTAAGTAACGTGTACTTATCAGCTTTTTTACCTTAGACACGAAAATGACCCGTTTAATAATCGTGTCTACCGGATAGACACGATAAGTACACGAGACACGATAAGAGTAAACCCAAATACGGTTATATCGTGTCGTGTTCGTGTCGTGTTATCGTGTCGTGTCAGAAATTGACAGGTCTAGGCAGAAGGCCCCTGGTGTGTGTATTTATATAGCAAAAGATAGGTAAAGCTATACATTGTCAAATCTCCTACCAAGGCAAGGAGATGGCCAAAGCCAGGGGCATCGAAAGAGTCAAAGACACCCCACAAAATACACAACCATGACCTGCACAACCTCCAAACTAAAACACAGTAGCTAAATAAGATGCAGAACTACTGGTAACGAGACAGCATCATGGCTTTAATCACATCCCACAGCTGCTCCACCCGGTGGGGTAAATGGTCCATCTAAAACAACCTCGCATTCCTCTCCCTCCAGATGTAATAGACGGATGTGGCGACAAACGCCCAGGCCTTCTGCCGCTGAGCCCGCGTAGGCAACTGGGAGCAGAATCCGAGCACGTCTGGCACCATGCCTCGAACAGTGATAGAAAAGGCTGCAGTTCCTTTAGCAAAGACACTAGTAGAAAATGGGCAACGCCAAAAGAGGCGATGTTGGTCTTCGTAGGCATGTTGACACAGCACGCACCGTGAGATGATGCATAGTCCTAACCGACGCAGTCGATGTTGGGTTTTAAGCCTTGCGCGCATAACCAACCATAGGATAAAAGCAAAGCGAGGCACATGCCCGTGAAACCAGACTGCAGGTGCCCACTGCATAGGATCCCCCACCGTTCTGATAGAGTGGTACGCAGAGGCAAAGGTAAACCCATCGGTAGGCAAAGGCAACCACTGTACCGGTGCACTGGATACAAGCGGGCTCATGATCGCCCGTATGCTGAGGAGCCCCCTCCAGAACCACGAGGGCCAACGAGCCACTGGGACATAGATAGACTGGGACTTGATATACTTCTCCCGAATCCATTTGACCCATAAGGCATCCCTCCCAGAAAGAAGGTGCCAGAAGCACTTCATGAGACCGACATTGTTAATATCAGAGATAGCCCTCAGTCTGAGACCCACTTCTTCGCGTGGTGAGCAATAGGATGACCACGCCACTAAGGGCGCACAACCCTCCTTCCAAAGGAAACGACCCAGTAGGCGTTCAATCTCCATCACTACTACACGGGGCAAGCGGAAGATGGCGGACCAGTATTGCACCGAGGAACAAAGAACTGATTGAATAAGTGTGCGTCGACCTGCCAGCACTAGAAACTTCCCCTTCCAGCCTGCTAACTTGGATCTCAATTTCTCCAACAACGGCTCACACTGCACCTTAGTTAATTGCTTGGAGATGAGGGGGAGGCCGAGATAAGTGAGGGGCAGCTTACATGTAGGGATGCCTAGAGCAGAAATAACGGGCCCTTGATCAATAACCGTGCCACCAAAAACCACCGCACTTTTATGGTAGTTCACCCGCAGACCCGATACACGAGTGAACTGGTCCACCATTGCTCGAAGACAGCGAGCGTTGCCTGGCGAAGCATCCCCACACAGCAAAAGATCGTCTGCAAACATGATGTGCGAGATGCGGCAGGTGCCTCGGTCGAAAATGGTATACTTGTTCCATGTTCGAACTCATTTTCAACCCCATCGACATGGTTATGATGTGGAGGTCACTCGAAGCACACACAAGTTCTCTTTTTTCTGTTGTTGTTCTAGAGTTGATATGACAATTCATTTTACACAAGTTTTTTTTGAAAATTGAAAGGTGATACACATTTATAAAACATATTTCCGTTTCATTTCAAACTACTATACTGTGTGATTGATACATTGGAATGAAAATATATAGAAATGGAATAAACTCTAGAATAGAATTTGGAGTAGAATGGAATGGAATAAATTTATTTCATTCCTGTGTTTGGTATGTAATGAAATTACAGAATGGAATTGACAGATAATTCCTTTCCAATATTTGATACATAAGAACAGAATGGAAATAGAAATATAAAATTTAAAAAATTAACAACTACATATTAACAAAAATATCATGCTAATTTGGGAAAAAAATTAAAATAATTTTTTCCCATTCACATTACAATATACACATACACATAAAAGTATTAACATAAATAATCTTTTCTAAATTAGCATTAACATAGATAATTCTTTCTAAATTAGCATTAACAAAATATTCTTGGTAGAATAAAAATTCTTTGTAGGAAAAAAAGACAATAAAAAAATATTTATGTTCTTTGTAAAAAAACATACACAGAAAAAAATAGGAAAAGAAGATGAAAAAACAAAAATATACAGAAAATGGATGGTTGCAAAGGAGAGAAGGCCATAGAGGAGGATAGAGGACCTCGGAGGAGGAGGAGGGTGACGGGAACACGCCACAGAGGAGGAGGGATGGCTGCGGAGAAGAAGGAACAACTGTAGAAGAGGACACACGACGTTTTTAGATGATTCCCAATAGAATGGGAATCAAATTCCTTACTTCTCGGGAAGGAATGGAATTCCCACGTTCAATGGGAATTTGATTCTCAAAGGAATTTCATTCCCATACCTATTCCAACGATTTTTTTGTACCAAACATCAGAATGGAATTCTCTCATTTCATTCCAGTCTCAATTCCAATGTACCAAACGTTACCCTAGAGTTTTCTTTTCCTTTGACTTACAATCGTTAAAGCTTCTTCATCTCTTATTTTAGCACAAAATAGCTAGAAAAGGGTGATAAGTTGTTGAGCATGAATCTTATATAATTGAAAGTAGCAACTTTCCATAAAATCAAATGAAAAAGGCAAGTTGGACTATAAAAGATAATAAGATATGTTATCTTTTTTTTCCCGTCGTTAGTATGTTATCTTTGTATCATTATATGTCATTATCTTTATCTTCCTTGCATGTAACTACCATTTCTTCTATCTCATTGCACTTTTCTCTATTAGAAAAAAAATGTAAATAGACTTAAACCTGTTCAACGAGAGATTTTCTTAAAGACTTCATTTAAACATTTTTGTAATATAGATCCCCCACATGTGGACAACCCCTTCGTTCAGAATCTAACAGCATATCATAACGCTAAAAAACATAAGTTTCACATTACTAAATTTCTAATAAAGCTCAATCCAATAGACGTTTGTTTGCTTTTGAAATTGTCTATTGTAAACGGTGCATCATTTGACTTTTATATGCCTACCTTATCAGTCATTTTGGAGTAATGCATCAATGGCTTAAAAATTGTAGAGACTAAGTATTTGTGAAAATGTACTTCAAAACATTTCATCCAAGAAAAAGTCACAACAAACACCAAAGGACAATGAAGACGTTAAGATTTTTATTTTGTTTCTTTTTACATTATACCTCTTCCTCAATAGTCTACTCCATGTTCCTGTTGGAGTCTCCCATTATGTTGACAACTTGTCCACAGTTGAAGAATTTTTATGGGAAATTGGCATTTATAAATTCCTCCACTTCCAATTATCTAAAGCCAAACATAAGCTACAAGTCAACGAAATATTCGATTTAGTTACATTAATAGTTGTATAGTAATTCTTTTGGTAAGTATTACTTCTGTTATTTGATATCATAGTAGTGTCATAGTATTGTTACATAGTGGTGTCATAGTGTTGTTATATATTAGTGTCATTGAATTGTCCTAGTGGTGTCAGTATGTTGTTAGGCTTTTCCTCTTATTTGATGTCATAGCGGTGTCATAGTGGTGTCATTGACTTGTAATATATCATATTTAACATATTTATTTCTTCTATGTTATGTTATAGCTTGGTTCTTTGAACACTTTAATATTGACACAACTGATACATTTAAACCTCTAACCTACATCAATCATTGGAGTAATGAGTAGGATTTGTCGAAACTCTTCTCCCAATTAAAGTGGAGATTATCTAACTTATCTAAGATTATTATGAGTAAAACGAGAAAATCTCTTAAGCAAGTTATTTATGAAAGTGCTTATGTAAAAAAAAAATTCTGTGTATATAGGTAAGATTCCTTGATATCACATTCATTGATAAAAAGAAGGAATGATACGGGTTACTTGATGTAGTGGATCTACTTGTAGACTATGATAGGTCTTCTTTTGATGGGACACTAGGACCATTAGAAGGTGATGATGAACATCTTGAGAGCAGCAAGAACAACATGAAAATAACACCGAAAGTGTCAAACCATGTTGACCTTCTCGCTTAGTGGACCAAGGTAGCAAAACAAAATAAGGAATAAGCAACTAAGCTCAAGGGCTAACTTAAGGAGGAGGATGACATGATAGCTCATCTTAAAGTCCGCATAAGGGCTCTTGTGTAGGATAAAGTCACTTTAATGGAAGAGGTAAAGGTCTTGAGGGCCCTTAGCACCAGGATTTTGAAAGAGAGTTGAGGCCCTGAAATTTAAGTTAAAGAACCCAACCACCAGCACCAAGACACAATGATTCGAGAACAAGGAAACAAGAAAGGAGGACTAAGAGGAAGCAACAACCCTAAGCACCCCTAGTAGCGCAAGAGCAGGAGCATGAGCAATCCGAAGCACCCCCAGCAAAGCAGGAGCAGCAATCCCAGTAATCAAAGAGCAACAATCCCAAGCAACCCTAGCAGAGCAGACAACCCCTAAGAAGCTGATAAGTAGGAAGAAGCGAATGACGACGAAGAGACTTAGGGAAGGACAACGACAACGATTGGACAATACAGAGAAGGCAAAATAAGTATGAATTTCTTTACATTGTATAAATCTATAATGTACAATTCTTATCATTACTCTATCATAATGCTATTATTGTTATGTATAGAGTAGCCCGAGCAAGTCATTAAAGAAGATGGTGGAAGGCAAAGATTCTCGCCAATTAGAGATCTCATCCTTCATAAAATATAATAAAATTCAAAGGATTATATGGAATGATATTTTATGGCATAAATAACAAAGAGAGGTAAGCATTAAAGCTATTGACCAGTCCAAAGTATCCAAATGAATATGTGTTATGATACAGTGAACCAAATTGTCTAAAGAGATTGCACTTCAAGGACACTCTTATGCATAGTACTTACATCGATTCAGATGTAAGAACTCACCATAGTCTCATCTACATAATTTTGTTCCTCATGGAATTATAGTTAACATAGTGTTTTTTCTATCTAGTTAAGTCGTGGATTGCTTCATTCAACTCCTAGAAAAGGAGAGGGACTTTAGTCAATTAGGCAAATATGTCATCTTCATGGGCACCAATGTAACTTAGTTTTTAGCCCGAGGGCCAATTGACGAAGTTCAAAGTATGCTTGGCAATACCGTGGACCACCTCTCACAAACAGACTACATTGCCCAGTCTATTATATCATTGAATCACTAACATCTACTCGTACTAGACCTCCGTAAGTGTCATGCTACATCCGATAATAACCTTCTCGCCGACAGCATAATCAAATCGGATACATAGGAAGTTATTGGTGTATATGAAGAAATAGCATTGTTATTGTCAAAGTAGTGGCTCCAATTAATAAATTCGAGGTTAGAACATTCTAAGGAGTGGTCAATAAGCTTTATTCGGAACTGTTATCAGTAAGCTTCAAGAATCAATGATTGCACAGCATATGTTTTGCATTTAATGGATTGTCTGCATAATGAAATGGAAATATGGATCGAAGATCTCAGCAAATGCAAGTATCACGAGCAACAATACTACTTAAATTCCTTAAGGACTCATATACACTACCAAATAATTTTACTTGATACATTAACAATAGTTTGATAGTAGTTTGACAGTAGTTTAATAGTATTTTGATAGATAGTAGTTGATAGCAATTTGATAATATTTTACTTGTTTTTTTGACAGCAGTTTGATACAACTTTGACAATAGTTTGATAGTATTTTACTTGATACATTAACAATGATATAATATCTATTTTACTTGATATATTAATAGTGATGTAATATTTATTTGACTTTCATAGTATTTTACTTGATACATTGGTAGCTTCATAATATTTTGCAAAATTATAATTGGTCTTAATAGAAGTTTTCTATTGCTGAGTTCATTAGTATCCATTGTTGGAATTCATAGTCCAATTGGTCTTCTGCCCATGCTTGCTTGCTTCTTCTTCTTATTTTGAGTATCTCAAAAATATTTGATAATAACCTTTTCCTTTAATGTCTTCCTCCTGTTAGTGGATGGTCGACTTGGTCTATTAACAGGATAAAGATCTTTGATGATAGGTGTTTCCATATTTTCATTCCTGGTATCCGAAGTCACTGGAAATGAATATACTAGCTTTGCAAAGGGAGTTAGTTTTTTGAGAACATTTGTTATAGTATCGACAACCCTAAGATATTTCTCCTCCAAGACAGCTCTAATCTCAACAAATTTAGAACATCTATAATATATATCTTCATATCTTCCTAGAGTGTCATCCATCTGTCTCTCACATATGTAAGCTTCTATCGTATACAACCGCTCTTGGTTTTTCATCCATCTATCAAGTAAATATTGAGAAGGCACACATTCTATTCTCCTATTCTTCGTCACGGTAAAGATATGCTTGCATAGTATTCTCCTGTGCTCAAATGATTGATAGTTACATTTCAGACACATATTGTATTACTTCCATTGGACCGTGTACATTTTCTCAAATGTGATAGGTGGCTTTGTTAACTTCATTAGTTTACTCATAGAATAAATAAATTGGCTACCATTCTGTCTTGTTGGTGAAACCTTGCAGTACATGGTGTTCACAATCTCCTCTTGACACTTCTTAAACATGATTATAGTGTATGTCTCACTAAGTTGTTGTTTGAGCTTAAACTGTGCAAGCAAATTTGATCTCTTGTGAACACAATCAAACTCAACTTGTGCTTCCTTTTCACACTTAGCCTGAAGTACCACATCATATTGTTGAACAAATTATTTTAGTGTTGGCTTCAAATTTATGTAACCATCGAAGAACACATTTATTCCTTCACTCCTTTATGTTGTAGACATATCTAGTGACATGAAAGCAACTAGTAATAACACCTACCACTAGGATACTAGAATGATGCCACTACGACAATGTAATGACACCACTATGATACATAATAGGGATAAATATACCAGAATAAAGTAAAGAGACATACTAGCTCAAAAGGTATCCTTAACGAACGCAGGCATCCAAATTTGACGCAACTAATACAACTTCATCAGCCATTTAAAATTTCTTAATTCGCATTTTATCAATAAGCATCCTCAAATTCCTCCACACTTAGGGAATCATAGACTACATTCTGCATAGTCTTCTTTGCCGTCTATCTCTTATTAGAGTCCAATTTTCCAAACTTAGCAAGAATTTTGTTCATTATATACTGAAGGCACAATCGATACTTTGCTTGAGGGAAGACTGTTAGTAATGGTCATTGAAGACCATTTCAAATGAATGGTGAAACGGACGACCGTTTCACCCATTCATGGCCGTGTTGAATACGGCGGTTACCAGGCCTTTATGGCCGGAATCGAAACGGCTGCGAGGGGAGC
>JAMKQA010047054.1:0-25554 GCA_024699735.1 Posidonia australis | reverse complement strand
TAATTTTTGTTAGTTGGATTTAGATCCAACGCTCAAGATCAATCTTCCCTCAAATAAGTTAATTTGAGGGAGGATGCAACTGATCTCTTGCCTATATAGATATATATATATATATATGTGTGTGTGTGTGTGTGTGTGTGTGTGTGTGTGTGTGTGTGTGTATGTATGTATGTTTGTATTAATCTTGAAGAAATAAATATAATGACATAAATGGTTAAGATGACCATTAGAACAATTGTAGGGTTTACTTAAAATGAATTAGCAAGAGATCATCTAGGATATGGGTAGAGTAAAAATTGATAAGATTTAGAAATAATAAGTTCTTCCCCGAGATGATTTAGACTAGACTTTGAGGATCATGATAGCATCCTTAGGTGGTGCACTGAATGGAATATTCAGTGACACTGTTTTGGGTGTTTGAGTCAATTTGGCTGTGCTCCCGAGGGACCAAAGCCTATAGGTATTTTACATTTGGGCACCAGAGTGTAGAGTTCTAGTTGTAGTTTCTCTGTTGTGGTATGTTCTGAGTGAGCTTGTCACTCAGAAGACGCTTTTGTTGGTATTTTCTTGGGTATTGGTCGTAGGTTGAGCATAATGCTCGTGAACCTAAATGTTTCCTAGGTGTTTTTCCCTGGGCCTGATAGGCGAGCTGTCAAGGTTGTGTTTTGTTTGTGGTTTCTCGATCTTTGGTTTCTGTGCTACTACTTGGCATTGTATTTCTTGAGTTTTAAAAGATATTTAATGGTTTTTCAAATAGAGAGTTTTAGAAAGAGAAATGCATCATTTTACAAATAGTTTTGGAAAATGTTTTCTAGTGCTTTTTGCTTGTTGTGGTGGACCAATATATCAAAGAGTCATGTTGTTTGGACCAAGGGATGTAGGCCACATTCCTGGTTGGTCGAGCACGTCACTTAGGTTGAGGTTAGAGACCTAGAGACCAAGGTGTGTTCATCGGATCCTTGAGGTATGGCACTCCTGGATTGGCATTCTAAGACCGAGGTTGAGGTCCGCGAGACGAGGTATCGACTGGCATGGAGGTATGCCACTTAGTTGTCTAGGGTGTCGAGACCTAGGGTACTGTCTTACCGTAGTGTATCATGACAGTAGACCCAAGGGGTATGAAACCTCTAGGTAGCTCCACGATACACCGTTTAGTCTAGATACCTAGACTTGTGGGTGTTGGCTGATCTCAGGGGTGAGGAGTCCCGAGTAGCTCGGGGCACTGTGTTGAGGGTGTCGTAAGGACGTGTATCCTATGATTTGTCCTGTGAGAGGATAACTTGCCCAGGTGGGGTGAGCAGCTTTCCCAGGTGGGGTTAGCTTTTGAGGGTCATGCGCACGATGGGATTTTAAGAGGGACAAACTCCAACATAGGGTTGTTGTTCATAGAACTGCAAACACCGAAGTAGCTCCTTGGTGGACTACTTGTTGCCAATTTTGTTTGCTTGACATCAGGCAGTTCGACACACTGTTTGTGCCTATGGTTTGTGTGGAGTCTTAGTTCAGGAAATCAGGCTCTAGGTCTAGAGGTGGCTGTGGTTTTGGTGCATGTTGAGACATCGTGTTTTGGGAGTGGTGGCTCCATGTTTTGGGAGCGATGGTTCCATAGTTTAGGAGTAGAGACTCCATGGCTTGGTGTTGTACTTAGATCCAGAGGGAATCATGTTGTGCAGAGTACAGGCTTTGTAGTTGTGCTTTGGTGTAGCTTTTGGACTTGATTTGGCAAGAGTGGCCATCTCGAGTGTACAAAAAAAGTTTTAAAAAGTGCATGCTCATGGTTTTGAAAAGGAAAAGAGGAAGACCGGTCATAAAGGCACGATTTTGTAGTTTTGTGGCCTACCAGGCAGTGGTGGACGCCTGGTTTGGTGTTGCGGCATCCGGAAGGGATGTCAGTGCTTGAATGTTGGGCGTCAATATATTGCCATTTTGGTTTGATGACATCTAGGTGTGATGCTTGTGCTTGGTTGTCCTTGGCATAGATTGCCGACTTATAAGTAGGGTGTGTATTGGATGACCGTTGAGTAGTCACTCATGTGTGATTTATTTTGTGTGTTTTGGCATAGCTGTTGATTGCTAGTCTATATAAGAGGAATTATGTCGCTACACATCAGGGATCTAGGTGAGTATTAGTTTAGTTTTACTTATGTTGTTTAGTGGATTTATTTTACTATTGAGAGTACTTAGCCTTAGCTACATTATTAGTGTAATTATTGGTTAATAATAAAGATAAAAGTAATTAAATGGAAATTTATAACTAAGTTTTGTGATAGCAACTTGGGGGTCATTATAGAGGGAGAGAAAGAGAGCATGAGAGAGTGAGGGAAAGCGAGGAAATCTAGCTTGTGAGAGGTGGTGCCGTCGCTGTCCGTGTCCGTCGGTGAAAGATGCACACCCCATAGACTCTTCTATTTTAATGTTAAATTTGACTTGTAGGAGCATGGTAGTGTGATTTTGTAGTGTGAATGCTTAAAAGATTTCCAAGAGATTTATGGTAGTATTATAACCATTAATGGCATCAGATACACTATTTGGATGAATAATGCCTATAGACTTTGTTTGATGATTTCTTGAGATCCGTTGGTTGGATCTTTATGTTTTTGGTACCAGATTGTAGAGTTCATTGAGATCTTCAGTTTGGTATGTAGATTATGATTTTTGGATAAAGAATTAATTTTTAGTATCAAAAATTTAGTTGTGGTTAATCACTAAATAGTGTTTTGGGTAATTTGCATTTTAGCCCTCGAGTTTGTGAAAATTACTTTTAGGTCCCTAGCTTAGGTAAATTTGCACCTAGGTCCCTGAGTTTTATGATAATTACCTTTCAATCGTCGAGTTTCGTGGAATTTACATTTTGATCCCAAACTTTGTGGAAATTACTTTTCAGTTCTTAGGTTTTGTTTAAATTACATTTAAGCCCCTAAGGAGGCTTTTTTATGGTTTTAATATATTTAGTTCCATATTAACCTTGTAGGTGACTATGACGTAATAATAATTAGGAGATGATTTAAGGGTTGCCTAAAATATAAAAGTAAGTCCCACTAGACTATAGTTTAGTATAAAAGACTATATGACTTAGAAATACTAAGTTTTTCCCTTGATGGTTTAGAATGGACTTTAGGATTAATGTTAATCCTAAGAGTAGATGATTATTATAGTTTGGGTGTGGTGCACCGAATAATATATTCGATGGCATTGTTTGGGTGTTGACACTGAGTTGGTTGTGGCTCATGTGAAATATAGGCCAGTAGGCATCATACACCCTAGCACTAGAACTTCAAGTTCTAGTGTGTATAGTGTTTGATGTCTGGTCTCGTAAGTTATATAGGACTTCAAGATTGTTGTTTGGGCTTTGTGTGGAACTTTCTGGGTAAACTTCATACCCGGAAGGAGTGCTTTTAGGCTTCTCTAAGTTGTCATGGAAATATGCTTTTAAATGATTTTCAAGGAAAAATAAGGATCTTTTGGAAGAGAGGTTTCTTCTAGGATTTTGAAAGTGATTCAGAGCCTATGGTTTTCATTGTGGTTTTACTGTGTTGTATTTAGCACAGTGTTTTGTAATGAGTTGGTTTTTGAAATGGATTTTCCAAAAAGTTTTTGAAAAGAGAATGCACAATTTTGCAATGGTTTTGGAAACTATTAGAGATTTTGAAAAGGAGACCAAGATATCTAAGCTCTCGGTCGACTTCCAGAGATGGGTGATACCTTTGGGGTCGTGAGCTGCTTGCTTAGGATGAGGTTCGTATATTTTATTGTTTTTGGAGGACAAAGAAACCGACGCTCCCAGTTGACCATCTAAAGACTAGTGATACCTTTGCGATCATGAACTACTTGCTTATATTGAAGTCCACGTGTTTTTCATGGTTTCGCTAATGTTTGTAGTTGTGGTTCAAGGTATTGGTTGGTCCTAGAGGTGAAAGAGACTCTAGTTGTTCTGAGCACTGAGACTAGCATGTTAAGATGATGTACCCTGTGGTTTGTCCTAAGGAACAGCTTACCTAGGGGTAGGGTGAGCAAGATTTCCTAGTATATAATTAACCTTTGAGGGTCCTACAGGTGGTAGCATGCTAGGACAGGCAGACCCCACCATAGGATGGTTGTTTGTGGCAATGCAGACATCGTGATCACTCCTCGGTGGACTACTTGTAGCCAGTGTCAGTTACTTGACGGCAGTCAGCACGACACATTGTGTTTGACTTGTGATTGTGGTGTTGTGCCTGTATGGTGAGATGCTTTGTACCAAAGTAGCATTGTTTGAGGTGGTTGCGCTAGAGTGGCATTATAGTTTTAATTGTGCCTTGGTTTAGAGGATCGGGCTTTGGTCTAGAGAAGACCATGTGGTTTCGAACATAGACTTTGTGCTGACTTTTGTGGTTTGTGTGTTGTTGTGGTAGGTGTTCTAGATGCTATAGAGAGTATTCTGATGGATGTCTTGTACGCATTGAGAGTGCATGGAACCAAACTATGTGGCTTCTGGTGTGGTTTTGGACTTGATCTAACAAAAGTAGCCATTTCAAGTGTACATAAAAGATTTTAAAAGAACATGTATATGGTTTTTAAAAGGAAAAGAGAAAAGAGATTTTAAAGACATATTTTAAAACAAATTGTTGTTAGTTGGTGGCTTTCCCTGTTTGTGGTATTGTAGCATCCGAGAGAAAGATGCCTATGTTTGGTTGTTCCTCAACATAGATGGCCGAGTTCATTGGTGTTTGAGATGGGGTGTGTGCTGGTTGACCGTCTTAAGTAGTCACTCTATGTGTGCTTTAAATTGTAGTCTTCATAGGTGTGTGATTAGGAGCTGCTTTGCTAGTGTATATAGAATGAAGTCACACTACCACACATCAGGGATTTTGATGAGTGTTTAGTTATTATTTTATTTTTTGTTAAATATGCTAAGTGGTGTATGCTCGTTAATGGACTTCGTGAGGACATTACGAGGACAAAAAGTCCTTGCAAAATTCTTACATGTTAAAAGATAATTGTGAGCAAATTTCTTAGCAAAGTTCTTATAAAAAAATTTCAAGGACTTAATGAGGAGAAAAAGTCCTCACAATGTTCTTGTTATTAGTCACAATATGCTCACAATGTACACGCTATGTCCTTGCAAAAATTTAAAAAAAAATTAGAAAAAATAAAAATTGTGAGGACTTAACAAGGACATTGTCCATGTAATGTCCTCGCGAGCTATAAAAAAAATTTTAAACAAAAAAGTAAATTTTCCTATTATGTAGGTGGGCAAATATAGCAAGCCTCTTACTTGGAAGAATAGACAAAGAGGTAAAAAAATTACTAGAACTCATGGATTCAAAAGAAGCTTAGAAAATCCACAAGCACTACATCTTATAGTCCTACTACAACTACTGATCTAACGTGCAACAGTCCAATGTGCAACAATTGTGCCTTTCTAATTGCAAGTGGGCACACATAGCAAGCCACATACTTGGAATAAGTAGAGCATCAATGAAGTAGCATCCAGATGGTAAACATATCTTTGAACATATTTTGTTGAAATAGTTCATAGACATCAAAGTAAACTTGTGTAAGTTACATTTGCCAACAACAAAAGAATTATGTGCAAATATTTAAGAGATAATCAAGCTAAATACTAGGTTCATTTATCATACTTTGATGGGCTTTACAAAACTTGGATACATAGTGTAGACACCCTAATTTGGCAGCCACTTGCGACAAACTCCTCCGGAAGAGCACGTTCTAGTGGCAATGAGGTACTTCATCCCCATTTTACCACAAAACTAGCCCAAAACACTTAAACCAATCCAAACACCCTAAATACTAACCCACAAACCCTAAATGGGATGCACAGCATAATCGTGTGTCGCAGATGTGCATGAGGACCAAGGTTGTCCTGCAAGAGCTGCTCGACATGTCGCTTTCATCGTACCTTGTACGAGCCATGGCTCCATCTATTACTGCCTCGCATGCCTGACACCCCATCAGCCACCCATGCCCTGGCACAGACATGCCCTGTTGTCCTGCTTTAGCCGCCTATGCCCGCTAGCCACGCCCTACCATACCCTGCCACCAACCGCTTGAGCACGCTGGTGACCCCAGCATGCCTGCCTACACACGCCACCCTCTCCTCCAAATGACCTCCACACAGCAATGAACTCTCTCTTGGATCGCTGGACCCTTCAAAACTCCCAACTTCGAGCACCAGCCGTCTCTAAGCTACCACCACCGCCAACAGTCCATTCTGGCCATCCTCCACAACTTCCGACCATCCAACACGCACGACATCCCTGCTAGGCTTTGCATCATTTGCCTTACGCTAGAGCAAATCTAGCCCCCTCTAGCAAAGCCTCCCCTCTCACTAAGCACTTCCCACCTCACCACCGCTGGCTAGGCAGAACTCCCCCAAAAACCAACACCACCACCACAACCCAACAACCATTAAAAAGTCAGAGCCACACCAGCACCCACATTGCATACCTGAGCCTTCCATGACATCACCACTGTCCTCTAAGCCCGCCTCCGTCGCCCCGAGCGCAGACACCTCTAGAGTAGCCGTCGCATGCCTCGTCGAAGGGGACAACCCATCTCACAGGTATCTCTCTTCCTCTGCTAAGTATGCATTTGTGTGTTTTATTTTGTGTTTTCCACCGTACATTGCATTTTCAACAGGAGTTTCGTGTGAATTCTCTATTTACATTATCATTCATACATCATACATATCATCTTCTCGACCTCCAATGACATTGGAGCCCATCTCCGGCGATGTAGGTGGTGGGAAGAATCCACCCAGCCATCCTTGCATCCAAGTAGATAAAACATCCCCCATCATCCCCTCTCGCTCTTTGAGACCTATGATAGCCGCCACGGAGCTCGTCGGGGCTCACAACCGGATTCCATGGCCATGAGAACTAGTGAGCTCCGACGATTGTAGAGGAGGGTCGGGAGAGTGAACCGGGCATCCTAGGACCTAAACCAGGGCATGCATCTATTCATGATAGTCTACTCTAGATCCCCATGCATTTAATTAGCCATTTGCACCACCACATTCCACCCAAGAGTGGGGCGAAGGCCATTAGCTCACTGCCCTGTTCCATATCTGGCATGTGCGCCCCGATTACGCGACAAACGTGCATGTTGGACATGCACGGTTTTTCCAGGGACAAAACATACGGCTAGCTCGTCCAATTGCCTATCCATTCCACATTTCTCCACCCCATGGCCATGCACCTAGGCATAAACCCTAGCATGCACACTTACATATCATGCATTTCTAATCTACTTAATCATGCTTATGACTTATGCCATCATGAATGATGCACCCCATTCATTCGCTCAACACTTTATATTTTGAGCACACATACACATCATTATATTTACATATCAGTTATCTTTACATCTTCTACATGCATCATGACATTCAGATCATGCATCATGATGCATTTGCATTTAGGGCGATGACAATTACTATGTCAGATCATTTTGACCAACAATCCAAGATTTACATAGTGTAGTTGAGCCCATCAATATCACATTTTCACCCCATTCACATCACTTGCATCAGCATAGCATATGGCATACGTTCACTTTAGACATAGTAAGCATGCATGATCATTTGCATTAGGCGACACATGAGTGAGCGAAAAGCCTAGAAAGACTGATTTCTCAGGTGCATGGGGGTGCCTAACGCCTTCCCCATGTGTAACAGAAGTCCTTACCCATTCTCTGGCTCGCAATGACCAAGGTGTTGTTGTAACCATGCCAGCGACCACCTTAAGCGTGGCGTAGAAGGCCAAATGCGTAAGGACCAGCGAAGTCACGACAAAAAAGCGATAAAGCAATGATAAAAATGCGGGAGTCGCTACCTAGTCTACTTAAAAACGGGAGACGAGAAAAACCATTTTAAAACACTAAAATTATGCAACAAACCAATGGAAAAGGTCATCATGAACCAAAATAATAGGTAAGAATCCCTATTACACACGGGGAAGGAATTAGGCACTCCCATGCGTCTGCGAAATCAGTCTTTTTTGGCTTCTTCATTTACTCATATGAAAATATTGACTTTTCAGCCTGTTTCTGTATGCCCAAGGGTGATATGCCATGCAATACTACATACAATTGTGTGCCTAGTGTTGTGCCTAAAGCCAAATATAGGTGAAGTAGAGAGTGGGTCATGTTCTACTATTCAGCTATGCTACTTGGGGTCTGAATCAGGCAACGGTGCAAAAGGATTTCACCAACAAGAACCAAAAAAGGCCATCGATTCACAAGACTCAAGTAGTAAGCATCACTACCTTACTAGATGCAAAACTAATGCAAACAGAGTTATTAAATGATAAAACTATGCAAGCATGATCATGGTATATCTAGGAACAAACATCAGAAAAATCAGAGCCCATGGCAATCAGGAGAACATGCAAACCTTGATGCAAAACCTACTGTTTGCATCTTGTGACTAGACTGGTGAGCCAGGATGGTGTTCTAGTAATGTGCATTAGTGATGTGTGCCAGTTTGGTGTGCCTATATGGTGCTCCACTATAGTGCTCCTATTTGGTGCACGAGTTTAGTGCACTCCTGATACTCTATTTCAGACTGCAACCCGAATCTAGAGCCTAGGGAGGATGCATTCAATCAACTATGCTAATGACCATTCAGAGGACTAACCTAGATGTTAAGGGATGCAACCAAGCTAATCAAACAAGATCAAAACACTCCTCTCTCTCTTTCCCTATCTTGCACTTTTATGGGTTCTCTAGGACTGTTACAGCCAGTGGTGGCTCTAGGGGTGCGTGAAGACATCCTAATTGACATGAAAAAGTGTGGGAGGTCTACATGGCATGTGAGGGATGGGTCACAAATTGTATTCAGTGGCCAGTGGTCTCATACGAACTGTGATCCACCACAAAACAGTGCAAACAAACACAAAAGTAAACAAATAGTGCAAGCAGCCTTACAAATAGCATACATGAATCATCATCAAGATAAATAAACAGCGTACCGATCAAACATCCCACAAGAAAATTAAACCACAGTCAAGTTCGTAGCATAAACCTTTTTTGAAACAACCTAGAACAAAAAACCAGAGAATAGAGACATACCTGTGGTATTTTTCTCCTTGGGTGGCTTGAGGAATCTCCCTTTGGGTGCTATGGACACGGCTGAGGGTGCTCAAGGATGCAGTGGATGCTTGGAGATGCTTTAGTGGTGGGTGCACTGGTTGCTCAAAGAGATGACGAGTTGCCAAGAGAGATTAAAGTGTGGTGTGTGGGGAGCTTTTAAAGGAAATAGAAAACGTTGAAACATGGATGCCAAGGGTTGCGAAGGCCAAGAGACCCTTGTAGTCTTGTAGGGGAATGTCAAAATAGGTGAGGACCCAAGTGTCCATTCACATATGAAGGTTACAAATGGGGCGAACGAATAGCTAACAGCCAGTACCCTAGAACAGAGCTGTGCGCTAGCTTAGTGCTCCACATTGGTGCACCAAGATGGTGATCCACATTGGTGAGCCATATTGGTGCTCCACATTGGTGCTCCAGAATAGTGCTCTCCGCATGGCTGCTTGGATTATCGATTGGACCATGGGCTTGTGTTTGTGGCTTTGTGTGATGATCTCGGGCTAAAAATGTCACATAGGACTTGGATGTGGTCAAGCCTACTGTGTCCAAAGCAACATCCTTCTAGAGAGTTTGCCTACGAGTCAGATAGGACTTGGATGTGGTTAGGCCTATCGTGTCCAAAGCAACATCCTTATGGAGAGTTTGCCTATAAGTCGCCTCAAAATCGAGGTGTCTACAGTTGCATCCATTAGGCACAAAGCATGCACACACATTCATACATGCATTTGCATTCATTTTACATTGTTCATCTCGCATTTTATCGCATCCGATTTTCCTTGTCTTTCCGGCCTTTAAAAAGATTAGGTGGCAACTCCGTTTTGTCCTTATCATTTTTTTTCTTGTTTCGTTCAGTGTTTTTGAGTCGAGTGTCCCTACTTGGATTCATCATCTTCGCCGTGACCTTTTCCGTTCTTCGCATGTTCTCCCGAGCGAAGGTCGGTTTCGACATGGTCACAGGAACTGGAAACTCCACTAGGGAGACAAGACTTTGGCTTTCATTTCTTTTGTCTTTTGCTTGCTCGACTTTCTATTTCTATTTGCCTTGCTTTGCATTTGTTGTCTTATCGCCATATTTGTTTGCATCTATCATTACATACTTGTTGTACATGACATTTGCTTGTTGAGTGTTTTTTCTTTTACACACTTGCTATGCCACAACACATGCATATGCCATGTTACCTGTCTTTTGATGTGATGGATGTTTTCTCTTTTCACCATCATGTTTACACGACATGCGCACATGCCATGATCATGCCTTTTGCTGGCTATGCTTTAGTGTTTCCTTCCCCTTTCGTACTTGCAATCTTAGGGAAAGTAGAGACATGTTTGCTTCTTCCTAACTAATTTAACATAAAATCTACAAGAATAAAAATGGAATTAAGGCAGAACTAGAGACTTCTATGCACTCTCTCCCCTATTTGGCTTAATAAAACGCACAAGTAAAAGACAATAAAGCATTTTGCATGATTGAGCATCTTAAAAGTATGCATCTTCTCCTCTTCTGAGTCCACCCACAATCTACGAAGGGTAGTCCTTGGTTCCCCGTTCTATAGCTTTGGCGTAAGACGAGCGAGCAGCTTGCCCCCTAATCTGGGGTCGTGTCGGTGCTTGTAGAGGGTACAACCCATGCTTTGGCAAGGTTGAGGCTCCCAACGCACCACTATTCCATAGCATTGGCATTGGGACGAGACCTTACGTTCTAGCCTGTGTCTAAGCCCAAACCCATGAGTGAGTCCCATATGATTGGCCCCACACGGGACATGCATGGTGAGAGAGCGCATTCTAGGACTTTCATCTGCATTATGTGTCATTGCATGCTACCCTAATAACTTACATTTTGTCCTTGTCCAGGTTCTGATACCTGTTGTTTTGCCTATCTCTACAGGTAGTTTGTGTGAGGTCATTGGTCAGGAGCTCAGGCGCCTTTTTGTGGGTTGCCTCCTATAGTCTTTTTTCTTTCCCCGAGCTAGTGTTACTTCTGACCATAGCTCTTCTTCGGGTTTATGCCTCTTCTCGTCGTCGAGGCCCTCTCCATGCCCGCTCATGGACTACTATGTCTCAACAGACTAGCGAGTCTCCTTCTGTTGCTTTGGAGGGGGTTCTGACTTTGGTCCCTTCATCTCTACCTGCTTCTTCTGCTGTTTCTTCCTCCTTTACGCACTACCATTGTGCGCCTGAGGATATCAATCCACCTCTTGCCTCTGTTGTTTCTGTGCCTCCATTTCCATCTGTTCCCTCTCCTTTTGTCTTGCCTGTTGAGGGGACCTCTGCCAGGTAAGCGCAACATTTGCTTGCCCTCACCCAGAACCTGCAATACATGGCTCTGGCCCTCAATCCGACTTCTGCCTCCTTTCCTCCAACCCCTGAGATCCTGATGCGCCCCACCTTAGCTGCACAATCACACTTCATTACACCTACGCCCTCACCATCGCTCTAGCAACTCATGGCTCCAGCAATGGCAGTGCCTCCCCTACCTCCTGCATTAATACCGCACTTTGCACAACATTCATCTCCATCACCTAGTGACCAGCCTCTCGGCTTGGCAGGAGCACAGCATTTCTCGAGCCCGTTGCCCTGCTCCATGCTAGTACCATACCTAATGCTCCCACACTCTTTGCATCAGACTTAGGCCACTACATTCATCATAATACCACCATACACGGCACCCCTGCATGGGTATGCTGGCCTCCATGTGTCGACACCAAGAGGCATGTGGGTGGATTCGGAGGAGTGCACATGTGCAACCTATACAGCATACATGGAACCTGCCTCAGCTGCACCTGTCTCGTCAACAACAACTTCAAATGCCCTCCTTGCCAGAATGAGCGATCTGTAAAGAGCACTTCGTCAAGTACAAGGCAAGGATCACTAGTCCTACTAGTTTTGGGACCTCTGCCACTTTCTAGAGGTGACACTCCCTTCGAATTTCCACATCCCAAAATTCAAGAAGTTTAATCGTAGAGGCTGTCCCATATCGCATTTGAAGGCATTTTACAGAGACCTAGTGCAACTTTACAACAACGAGAGGCTCTTGATCCTCCAATTCCAAAAGAATCTGACTGGGTCTGCACTTAAGTGGTTCACTTCGTTGGACACGATCGCTTTCCAAATTTGGGACGGCCATAGTCGAGTGTTCTTGGAACAATATTCCTTCAACCTCGACTCGATAGAAGACGCAAGGATCTAGTCACAATTAGGTAAAGACCCCATGAACCGTTTAGGGAGTACATCAGTCGCTGGCGCACACTAGCCTCCTAGATCAAAGATAGACCCTTTGATGAGGAGTCTATTAAGATCATCATCAAAGGAGTGCAACCAGTGATAGGAGCTTTGCTTAGCATTCAGCATATTGCATCCTTTGCATCCCTAATTCGGGCCAGTGCTCACGTGGAAAGCTTGCTGCAAAGTGGGAGGTTCCCCGCACTCTCGACATTCGCTAGACAGGCTACCACTTCAAGCAACAACACCAACAACGTCACTGGCACCGTTTACACCGAAAGGGTAGTTGTTGCGTATGAATCATCTATAGAGCTTGCTGACGTAGAGAGTCAGCCTGACCCGGATAAGTTAGAACTTGCATCTAGTCCTCCATGCATTGGATGCACACACTTGATCGTCGAGCCAATGCATCACATCGCACCAACTCAGCAAGGACAACGACCTAGGTGAAAGCAACCTCGCCGCGCCGAAGGGGATTACACTCCTCTCGCGGAGCCGTTGAGTGTCATTTTCCCTAAGGTCGAGTTGTATCTAAGGCTTTCGAATCCTCGTCTGCTACCGAATCCAATCCCTCGGTGCTATGATATGATTGCGTACTGTAGCTTCCACTGTCATGTCGGGCAATCGACAGATGGCTACGTCAGTATACAAGATGTCGTTCAGAACTTGATTGACCAGAAGGTCATCAGTGTTGCCTCGCAGGAGGTAGTCCACACACTCACACACCTACACCGGTGCACCCAAACCAGCCCGACGCATCCCCGGCTGAATCCTCAAATTCTGAGGATGCCACGGGCTTGGGGGTCTTCTCCCTCTCTCCTATCCCTCCTATTTCCACCTTTTCCATGATGAATCTTGTTGATCTCATCGGTTTGTGTTCTCCCACTATTCTCGACCTTTCCGCGGGGGCTCAAAGCAATAGTGAGACTGTTAGCACTTTGAACCTTAACAAAAAACATCAGCCAATAGTTTTAGACGTAGCCACAATTCCAACGAGTTCATCCACAGCTTCAGCCGTTGCGATTTTGATGGTACTGCTAGATTAGCCACTAACACCGATAGCATGAATAAAGCGGCATCAATAAAACAGCCAGCAGTAGGGACCAGAACTGTATCCTTTTCCCCTATTTTTTATGTTGTTTTCTTTCTTGCATCATCATCATCATGCATCAAAAATATAAAAATCAAAAAATATAAAAGCTGAAATACAAAAGTCAAATATCAAAAAAGAAAAGAAAATCAGAACCCAAAAAAATTATAAAATTGAAAAAACATCAAAAACACTTTGCATCATAATCATCAGCCCGATGACGAAAATCAGAAAGCTGCCTACATTAGATCGGGCCACCCTTCCTCAGTGGACACTACCTGGATGACCAAGCAGTGAGAGAGCCACCAACCATCAAAGTCGGATGAAGTGTCCAAGCTCCGCAAGGATCCTCACCTCCAAAAGGGAGATAAAATGCTAGGGTGACTGAGCGAGTGAGCATAAAAAGAAATACATATCTACATGGGCATAAAAGAAATAAGAAGACTGAAGGTGAATACAGAAGTTAGCTCAAGAGTAAAAGATGTGTAGCGTAACTCTACCCCTACCATACCTTGGAGAGGAGTCGGAGTATGCGCCTGGACAGTCGCATTGTCGAGGGTCTAGCTCCCCCTCTTGTAGCAAAAGCCTCCAGCCCAAATCAGGCGCCTATTACCTCCAAGTCAGGGATAGAGCAAAACCATATGTCTATGAGGGAGAAAAAAGAAATATTAGTGAACATAAAAAAGCAGGCACAAAACCCTAAAGAGTTTGTCATGGAGCCCGGTCCACCATCACATCGCCCAACATAGCTAACACAGAGTGCCACCACTCATCCCACGAGAGCCACCAATAGCTTGTGAACCTTCGTAGAGTCGACTGACTCGAAGGCGTCCTCCTCCTCCAGTAGGTGTACGGCTTTCCAACCTAACTAAGGGCAAACAAAACAAACAAAGCAAACAAAAAAAGTTCAAAACAACCAAAAATAGTCAAAAATCAAATCCATAAAGCGTACTCTTCCTGCTCAGCAATAATAAAATCACACTTCGTCACTAACATGCTAGTTTGCAAAAATAAAATCCACCTTAACAATCCTAGTAACCATTCATCTTGCTTGCTTGAGCTTTTCGCTTGCATATTGCATCGCCTCGTAGGTCTTCATTGAGCGTCTACGACTAGAGGCATTTCCACTACCTTCCAGTCAGAGCATACCGACAACAAGGGCACTTGCCAATGCTCATGTAGTCCAAAATAGTAGAATCAACAACACAGCAGCAATCACACCCTCCAGCCAGCTAGCATCGCCCCTTTGCCTCAACTGTCATCAGTCTCACCCGTGCGGCGATCTAGTGTGCCTTCCAGTCGTAGCCTGACCCTTCGCTTCCTCTTCTTTTCTTTTTTTTCCATTCTGCTCCCATCTTGTCCTGTCTACCCACTGTGCAGGTGGTCTATGATGATCTACATGTCTGCACCTTGCCTTTCCTCAGCAAAGCGTCACATGCCCGCTCTAAGACCATTGCACACCCTTAGGTGGCATTCGTCAACTCTCGTGGCTACTTGATTCGATACCAAGGGAATCTATTTTTGCCTTGGTACCTCTCGCGTTGCCTTCTAGTTTCCTTCTTGTGTTATCTTTCTTCGATACTAGGGGCATGTTAGCTACCTTTTGGTATCGTCCCACCCTTTATTGGGCTTGCAACCCTAACTACCATGGGAATCATCTTCAGACCTTTGACAAACTCTTAGGTGTGTTGTTCCCATTACTTACGACAGTCTCTCCCTCGATACCAAGGGCATCGCGGCTGCCCGTTGGTATCATCTCTCTCCTTATCGCCAGACTGATAATCCCAACTATCTAGTGATGAGTCTGTCAACTTATCGTTGGACTGATAGCCCTAGCTATCTGGTGATGAGTCCGTCAACTTATTGTCAAACTGATAACCCTAACTATCCAGTGATGAGTCCGTCAACTTATCATATCCCTAGCGTAGGTTGAGCATTTCTTTCCACCTCATGTCATTGCATAGCATATCGTCGCATTTCATTGCATCCATCATACATTATGGCACATCCTCATATGAGCATGACACTTCATCGCATTTGACCGCATCTCATAGCACGTCATTGCATGTTATCATGTAGACATCACATCCTACGGCATCGCATTACATAAGCATCGCATCAACACTGCTGGAACATCTCCATTTAGCATCATAACATCATGCCATTTTCGCATCCAATACCGCCCCACACAAGGTGCTTAGCATGTCCTCCACAGCATTGCACACCAGTGACTTCTCCTTGGCTTCACTTGCTCGATGTGGCATGCTCCGCACCATGTGCGCAACCTGTAGACACCCCGATTTTGAGGTGATTCATTGATAAGGCTCCAATTGTTGCTTTGGATATGGCTGACCCTTGGACCAACCCTAAACCCCTAGCAAGCCTGCAGCCCAATCTAAAAAACTAGACCAATAGGGGAGAGCACCTGGCTAGCACACCAACCTAGCACACATACTTAGCACACCTAGCTAGCACACCAACCCAGCACACCAACCTAGCACATCAACCTAGCGCACTTCCCTAGCACACATAGGTGGCGCACTTAGCCAGCACACATCCCTGGCGCACAACGCTGCGCAGGCTGCGACTGCTGGCTTTCCACCTTCCTTGGCTGTTACCTCCAGTAGCGAATGTGTCGTGGAATATTCCAGGCTCTTCGTCTGCGAGGCTCTCCTTATTCCCGTAACTTACCCCTGAGAGTTCCCTATAAAAGGACTCCCATAGGCACCACTTTCAAGGAGACAAAAATCCTGAGAGCTGAGAATCTTGAGCAGAAACCTTGCACCCAGCCACTTTCTCCCTTGAAGCCCGACCTCTGCACGAGCTTCTCCACCAGTCCAACAGCTTATTTTCATTCCGTGGAGCACCCTCTTGCATCCTAGAGCCTTCCAAAGCAATGAGGACCTTCTTATCTCTGATATCGCAAAGGAGGAACACTTCATGAGGTAGGCATTCTACCTCCTTTTTATTTTCTTATTGACATTTCAGAACTTGATAAAGCATGCTTAAAACCTTACGTATGATCTGTTTTGTCCATGTTCATGAAGTTTTTATGATATCATGCTCGCATTCTATGTAAATAATCTCCATGTTAATCCATGTTTGCACTTCCAGCATGTAATCTACATGAGCTATTGTTTCCTTGCATATAATATTTTGCCATGCACCATGTATTCCCTTGCACGTAGAAGCATGTGCATTTGGTCATCATTTACATGTTTTGATTCATCCAGATTGTGCTTGTTCTTTAGTATTTCACACATTTTTATGCATGAGCCCACCAAATTGCTTTGGTTTCAAATGCTTTGTTTCCTTGATGATTCTTGATCCTATGCACTCGCAACATGTTTTCCTGTTTTTATCATAGCATAGACCCTTTAGCACTTGCATGAATCCCCCTTGTATCTCTGCTGGGTGGCTTCTGGATCGGGTCACAGTCTGATCCAGAATCCCTGGGGCGCACATCCCTGTCGCACCTAACCTGCGCACCAGGCAGGCGCACTCAGCAGGCGCAACAGACTGGTCAGAGATAAGAGAACTTGCATTCAGCACCATACTTGCATGGCTTTATCGCAGTGTTTTAAGCTTGTTTCTTCCTGATTGATTCTTTGGTTTGCCACCTGCATGTTTTTAGCTTTCAATCAGACTGTTTTCATTTGTTTTCTTTTTTTTATTATTCAGCTCCAGGCTGAATCTGGTAGACTGATTGCACCTTACTCCCTTGTGAGAATCATGTGTATCAGTCCATGATCCAGAGGCTTGGCTGAATCATTGCTTTCTGCATCTAGTTCAAATAGATGGGATCTTGTGTGAGGCTTCAGGCCCTTGAGCTCAAGGTCATTGCATTGCATTTGCATTTTTAACTCTTTCAAGGCTTGTTTTCCGAGCTTCTCCAGAATGATTTCTACTGCATGCTTCTCCAGAGTACACCCTCTGATGTTTTGCTTTAATTGGCTTTCTGTTTTGCCTCTGCATACATTACTGGCCCACCTAGACGCACATAGGTGGTGCTCCAGACTGACGCACCAGTCTGGCGCACCAAACAGGCGCAGTAGTCTGTTTCCAGTAGCACACAGCATGTTTTTTATATGTTTTGCTTGCTTTCTCGACCTGATCTGCTTCTTGGTTTTCATCTGATTTTCTTCCTTGATGCATTAGGAAGGCACTCCTCTATTTTTAGCAGTTTTCCTGCATTTTAGCTTGCATTTAGGGATATAGTAAGCAAGGATGATAAAATCACTCAAGATATTAGATCTCTGATCTTATTATGCAATATTCTTGCATCAACTCTTGGCCCGGTACACGAGCGATATTTCTGAGCATTAGGACATACCCCTACACATCATGCACCTATATTCTAGACACCACAAGCATTTTCATGGCATGGCATATCACCCTCGGGCGTATAGCAAAAGGCTGCAAAGCCAACATTTCATTAGCAAAAGAGAAATCATTAGAAGACCGATTTATCGGGCGTGCGAGGGTGCCTAACACCTTCCTCGTACGTAACAGGGATCCTTACCCGCATTTCTGGTTTGCGCAGCCTCTTTTTGTTTGTTTTGCATGATTTTTTCATGTCTTTATGGTTTTCCTCGTCTTCCATAATAGACTAGGTGGCGACTCCTGCATTTTTGCATTTTTCCCCTTTTCTCTTTTTGCCGTGGCTTTGCCGCTTTTTGGCACAAATACCACCCATTTTTGGCCACCCCCGTCGGCATGGTTACACAACCTTTTATGACATTAGCCACATGCCACCTTGCACGCATCATCATCTCATCTAGCATGCTATCCCACACAATGTGTCTAGCATGCCTTCTATAGCATTGGGCGCTAGTGATTCGTCCTCAACGTCGCCTACTCGGTTGGGTTTGTTCCGCACCACATGCCTCATTACATGCATCATCCCTGGTAACCCACATACTCACCTTAGCAATCGTGTTGCCTGGTCACTATTCCTTCGCCCGACAAGATCGATATCTTGTCAGCTCTTCCCTTTCTTTGTCGGCTTGACAAGACTGATATCTTGTCAACTCTCTTGTTTCTTTGTCAGTCCGACGAGTCCGATAACTTGTCAGCTCTCCCCTTTCTTGTTGGCTCCTAGCCACCCGTTTAAACACGAATGGTGACTAGGTTCTATCTTGTCATCCTCTTGCATACACTGCATCTACATAGCATTCACATAACATATTCAGCATTTGCACTGGCATCGTGTAGAGCTATGTATATACCCAACAGAGTTCAGCACGTGCATTTGCATTTCAGCAGTGTTTTACATCCATATGCACCATCTGCATCAGCTCTGCATGAGACCGCATGTGTCCCTAGCAGAGTTTTGCATGGTTTAGTGAACGCTTAAGACCATCATCCCCTACACACCTCATCATGCATCATCATGGCATCAGCATCATAATGCTTACCATGCCTCCCGCAGCATTGAGTGCCACCAACTTGTCCTTGGCACTGCTTGCTCGGTTTGGTATGCTTCGCATCGCATGCCTAGCATTGCATGCATCAACACTAGCATTGCATAGTTAGCATGCACTCGCATTAGCATCATATGGAGCTCCACATATCCCCAGCGAAGCTCAACACACACTAGCATTAGCATAAGCATGCATCATCCATATCACACATGCGCACCAACCATAGCTTAGCAATTGCATTCCGACAACGGGTCATTCCATACGGTGTAACCACCAAGTAAGTGACCCAATGTCCATAGCAAACACCACACTCCTGCGGGCTGCCAAATGGTGTGTCTTTTGTCAACCCTGAGCGTCGATTTCAGTTCCTTACGTCCCTCAACCTCGCTCAAGGAGGGGCATCTGTAGACACCTCATTTTGGCAGTCACTTGTGACGAACTCCTTCGAAAGAGCGCACTCCACCGGCAACGAGGTACTTCACCCCCATTTTACTCTAAAACTAGCCCAAAACACTTAAACCAATCCAAACACCCTAAATACTGACCCACAAAACCTAAACACCAAGCCCAACACAAGAATTCAACCCGTGTGCTCTGTGTCAGTGGGATGTGTGGCCCGATTTCATAGCATAATCACGCGTCGCTGATGCGCGTGAGGACCAAGGTTGTCCCGCACGAGCTACTCGACATGTCGCTTTCATCGTACCTTGTACGAGCCATGGCACCGTCTGTTGCTGCTTTGCGTGCCTGACACCCCTTCAACCACCCACGCCCTGTCGTCCTGCTTCAA
This sequence comes from Posidonia australis, assembly GCA_024699735.1. Lineage (NCBI taxonomy): Eukaryota > Viridiplantae > Streptophyta > Magnoliopsida > Alismatales > Posidoniaceae > Posidonia > Posidonia australis. Next base: position 5,945 of record JAMKQA010047054.1, on the reverse strand, counting down.
TCGCCCACGCCTGCTGGCCACGTGTTGCCATACCCTACCACCACACTCCTGCGGGCTACCAAATAGTGTGTCTTTTGTCAACCCTGAGCGTCGGTTTCAGTTCCTTACGTCCCTCAACCTCGGTCAGGGATGGGCATTTGTAGACACCCCATTTTGGCAGCCACTTGTGACGAACTCCTTCGGAAGAGTGCACTCCAGCAGCAACGAAGTACTTCACCCCCATTTTACCCCAAAACAAGCCTAAAACACTTAAACCAATCCAAATACCGTAAATACTGACCCACACACCTTAAACACCAAGCGTAACACAAGAATTCAACTCGTGTGCTCTGTGTGAGTGGGATGTGTGGCCTGATTACATAGCATAATTGCACGTCGCAAATGCGTGTGAGGACCAGGGTTGTCTTGCGCGAGCTGTTCAACGTGTCACTTTCATCGTACCTTGTACGAGCCATGGTGCCATTTATTGCTGCCTTGCATGCCTAACACCCCTTCAGCCACCCATGCCCTACCGTCCTGCTTCAATCGCCCATGCCTGCTAGCCACGCCTTGCCATACCTTGCCACCAATTGACTGAGCATGCCTGTAACCCTAGCACGCCCTGCTTGCACACGCGACCCTCTCCTCCAAATGACCTCTACACAGCAACGAACCCCTTTTCTTGGATTACTGGCCCCTTTGGAACTCCCCAATCCGAGCATCAGCCGTCCTTGAACTACCACCACCACCAGCCATCCATTCTAGCCATCCCCCACTACTTCCAACCATCTAACACGCACGACTTCCTTTCTAGGCCTTGCATCGTTTGCCTTGTGCTAGAGCACGTCTAGCCCCCTCCAGCAAAGCCTCCCCTCTCAATGAGCACTTCCCACCTCACCACCGTCGGTCAGCCAGAGCTCCACTAAAAACCAACACCACCACAACAACTCAACAGCCATTAACAAGTCAGAGCCACACTAGTACCTACATTGCATACCTGAGCCTTCCCTGAGATCACCACTACCCTCTGAGCCCGCGTTCGTCGCCCCGAGAGCCGACACCTCAGGAGTAGCCGACGCTAGCCTCGCTGGAGGGGACAACCCATCTCACAAGTATCTCTCTTCCTCCACTAAGTATGCATCTGTGTGTTTTATTTTGTGTTTGCCGCCGTACATTGCATTTTCAGTAGGAGTTTCATGTGAATTCTCTATTTACATTATCATTCAAACATCATACATATCATCTTCTCCACCTCCGGTGATGTCGGAGTCCATCTCCGGCGACGTAGGTGGTGGGAAGAATCCACCCAGCCATCCTTGCATCCAAGTAGATAGGAGCATCCCCCATCATCCCCTCTCGCTCCTTGACACCTACGATAGCCGCCACGAAGCTCGTCGGGGCTCACGACTGGATTCAATGGCTGTGAGAACCAGTGATCTCTGGCGACCATAGAGGAGGGTTGGGAGAGTGAACCGAGCATCCTAGGACCTAACACAGGGCATGCATCTATTCATGATAGTCTACTTTAGATCCTCATGCATTTAATTAGCCATTTGTACCACCACATTCCACCCAAGAGTGGGGCAAAGAGCGTTAGCTCGCTGTCCTATTCCGTCTATGGCATGTATGCCCCGATTGCGTGACAGATTTGTGCATTGGACATGCATGGTTTTGCCAGGGAAAGAACATGCAGCTAGCTTGTCCATTCGCCTATCCATTCCACAATTTTCCACCCCATGCCCATGCACCTAGGCATAAACCCTAGCATGCACACTTGCATATCATGCATTTCTAATCTGCATTAATCATGCTTATGACTTATGCCATTATGCATGATGCACCCCATTCATCCACTCAACACTTTATATTTTGAGCACATATACACATCACTATATTTACATATCAGTTATCTTTACATCTTTTTCATGCATCATGACATTCAGATCATCCATCATGACACACTTGCATTTAGGGCGATGATAATTACTATGTCGGATCCTTTTGACCAACGGTCCAGGATTTACATAGTGTAGTTGAGCCCATCAACATCACATTTCCGCCCCATTCACATCACTTGCATTAGCATAGTATATGGCATACATTCACTTTATGCATAGTAAGCATACATGATCATTTGCATTAGGCGACACATGAGCGAACGAAAAGCCTAGAAAGATCGATTTATCGGGTGCATGAGGATGACTAATACCTTCCCCATGTGTAACAGGATTCCTTACGCTTTCTCTGACTTGCAATGACCAAAGTGTTGCATCCATTAGGAACAGAGCATGCACACACATTCATATATGCATTTGCATTCATTTTGCATTGTTTATCTCGCACTTTATCGCATCTGGCTTTCCTTGTCTTTTCAGCCTTTAAAATGATTAGGTGACGACTCTGTTTTATCCTTATGGTTTCGAGTTTTGTTGTTTTGTTCGGTGTTTTCGAGTTGAGTATCCTTCCTCAGATTCACTGTCTTCGCCATGACCTTTTCGATTCATTGCGTGTTCTCCCGCACAAAGGTCGGTTGGAGCATGGTCACACTTAGGATCAAGATCATCCATGAGTTTTCATGCTTTGGCTATTGCATACTCTCTAACTTCATCTGAAAGAATGTATTACAAAATTAACAACCAATACAACATGCATAAAAACATTAGAATATAGCAGGAAAATAATCAACATATCATTTTCAATTAAAGATTCAAACTATCAGATGTAGCATATAAAATAAGACTATAAATGGGAAGATAGTTTCTTCAAGAAACAAAAACATTTGAATCTAACAATATCTAAGAAAAAAAATCAGCAAAACAGCATCCACAACGATATTAGAAATATAGCACAAAAATAATCAACATATTGTTTGCACTTTAAGATTCAAGCTATGAGATGTAGCATACAAGATAAGATATTATAAATGAGAAATATTTTCTTCAACAAACAAAAAACTTTTTAAACCCCAACCAAAGAGCATGAGTTTCATTTTGACTCAGGAGATGCTAAAACCTGCCAATAGTTACAAAGAAAAGAATGACCAACGCTATGGTATGTAAAGTTACAAACTATATGAGGACATGTTATCTATACTTTTCTGCAATTTGCTTTCACCATTTCTAAAGATCTTCATTGAGACTACAACTTTCAAAAATATCAAGCAGCTGCAACTTTGTTATGTATCATTAGAGGAGATTAACAAATATGATCATCAATATGCTATAGAAAATTGGCAAATGTCCTAAAGTTGAAGTTTCTCCCGGTTAATACTTAAAAGGCAGTTATTGCAAGCAAATGTATCAGATGAAACAAACTCATACAGAAAGACACATACGCTAACATTTGCCAACTAAAATTGTAGAGTGATATCAAAGACTCAAGTGGTCACATGTCATTGTTCTCTTAACAGCTATGATGATGGCACCGTTAAAATATTTGCAAGATGTATCTAACAAGAAATCTACACCTTGCAAATGCAATACACATCAGATTCATTAGAGAACTACAAGTCTACGATATATTGATTCAATAAGGGGATTACAAGGACCAAGTAACAGTCTCTCTGAATTCTTGGACCATGCTTTTTTTGTTATGCTCAACCATATACTAGAGACTAAAAAGGAACAAAGGAGAAAAGGTAAAGCTGGGCTTTTCAAATGTCAATGATGAGTTTACTATATCTGAAGTTCAACTTGACAAACAATACAAAATCTGATTTGCTAAAACTAATTAATACCAGGTTATATGCCATTAAAACAACGCAAATAACTAACCTATATATCTAGAAATAATTTTTTTTATTGCATATGATGGTTTAAGATATAGTAGTAGTTTAGTTTGGTTGGTCGGAGTGAATGAGTGGTATCTATAACAATCAAGTAGGTTCCTAGAAGTTATGATTTTTGGTTTATCCTTATGCCTTTAATTTAGTATCATCATATGGCAATTCACATTTGCCCTGGACATGCTCTGGTGATTTAGAAACCTGATCAACAAAATTTCAACGCTACACATAACTAAATTCCCTGCCATACCAAGTGTCACTCCAACTACAATAATGTTGTATAAATGTGTTGGGATTTGTATTTTAAAATGTATCGAATGTTGGTAGGATACTGAGTTTGTGGTATTCAGTTTACTATGACTGCGGGGTGGTTCTTACTGATCTGAAGTCGGTGATGGTTAAAGGGCTTTGAGGATATTCATGATAACACCATCAATTAAGCCATAATCCTTGGCTTCTTTTGCGCTCATGAAGAAAGCACGGTCAGTGTCTTGGTTGATCTTTTCAAGGCTCTGGCTGGTGTGATAGGCAAGATAGCCATTCAAATTAGTCCTACACGAGGAAATAGGAGACAACAAAATCAGCAAGCATTTTTAGGTCAATTCAAAGTCACGGATGACTGAGTTGAGGGCAACACAATGACTAACATATGCAATGTAGACAAAAGCAATATGGTTTTACCTGGAAGTGTATATCAGTTTGACCACCCTGAGCACCAGCAAGAGGTTGATGAATCATTATCCCTGAGTTGGTTAAACTGTATCGTTTTCCTGCGACTGATTATTTTCAGTTCACAAGAGGGTAAACTCTAATATTTATGCTTAAAAAACCCTATCATAATCTTCAATTGATCATAGCCAAAAATAAGACAAGCATTTACCTTTACTGCCGATGCTAAGAAGGAAAGCCCCCACGTAATGATGAAAAACAAAGAAAAACAAATCAACACATAGATGTCCAACAAAACTGCAGCAAGCCAGCAAATAATCTAATTGCCATCAAAGAGGACAAGTGTTTTGGTAGTTCAATTAGCAATGTGATCATTCAAAGTGACCTACTGATAAGGGGAATAAATGAGTAATATTAGGACTACCACCAAATTTCCTTTCTCTACCTGGAGGGACTAGACTGCATTTTATTTTATGCACTATAAACTTACTAATGAAATGAAATAACATGGTTGCTATTTTATCAGCTATCTTTTGATTATGTCCTTGTTTTATGAACTCAGTTTGAATAGTTAACTACAAATATATACATATTACAAACCAAATGCCAAGCAATTCTCTGATATTCTTTTCAATAGTAGATACATAAATACCTATGCAATGCATAATTGCCAACATGAGCGATCGGAGTAGATAACAATGCATGTTCACGAGAATATAAAGTTATTCGGTTCAAGATAAAGAAATGATTAGTAGATAAGACCCTCATATCAATAAAGTTTATTATCAGTGCCCAGTTTACACAAAATAAAAGAATTAAGCTTCTCATGAGTGAGTGGAAGACAACTTAATTACAGGAAAAAAGGACCCTGGATAATGTATATTCTTGAAGGCTTGCAACAATAACAACCAATGACACTGGAAAGGATATCAATGCAAGTCATGTTATGATTATAATTTAGAATGGTTAAATCCAAATGACAAAGACATTGATATCTTCACACCTAGCTTTCAATCCAACACAAATAGTGGAAACATCAGGTTAGATGTGCCTCAAAGTATCGAATACAGCCATTCCTAATGGGACCAATGCAAGCTAGTGAAGCAACTTTCAGAGAAATCTTTTAGACCGTAAACAACCTAGGATTTAATAAAATGGTGAAAAGGCATTACCAGTCATAACTGAGCCTCCTGGAGAGTTCATATACATAATGATATCCTATCATGTCAATCAAAGAAAAATTCTTGTTACATGTCCATTCACTGATCCATTCAATTTTCCAAGACACTAATACTGAAATGCAAAACCCCAAAAGGGTACCAATAAAAAAAACAAAAGATCATGCAAAGTTGACTATGTGCAGATTACGGAGGAAAGTGTGGCAACGACGATAAGGAGGCAAAGAGGATTCGATGGCAAGGAGGAGGAGAGGTAGTAGAGGTGGAGGAGAAAGAATGTGGAGGCAAAAGAGAGAGAGAGGATTTGTTTTAGGGAGGAGGTCGTTGAGGGGGGG
>JAMKQA010047053.1:0-26112 GCA_024699735.1 Posidonia australis | reverse complement strand
TTTTCATGTTTATGGTTTTCCTTGTCTTCCATAATAGACTAGGTGGCGACTCCTGCATTTTTGCATTTTTGTTTTGTTTTTCGACGTGATTTTGCCAACCGTTTCGCATTATTTTGCGATCCTCCTCGCCGGCATGGTTACAGGGATTAATCCTGAAGTGAATTTAGATGCTCTTTCCTTAGGTGTACTGTAAAGTCTAGGGCAATACTTCTCCAACTTGTTATACATCGAGATATACTCAACTAATGTCAACTTATTATGCTTCAGCGTTAGAAATTCCTACCGCTTCTTCTCTCAAACATGCTCTGGGAAATATCTTTCTTTAAAAGCCTTCAGGAACTCCTCCCATGAAATAACATCTTTCTCTTCAAATTTGATCTCTCATGTGGCTCTCCACTAGTGTTCTGCTTCTTCTGTAAAGCGATAAGTGGCCAAATCCATCCTTCGCTCTGTTGGGTAACTCATTGTCCTGAAAATCTTCTCCATATTATTGATCCTACTCTCAGCTTTCTCTGGATCCACTTATCCTACAAAACTTGGTGGGTTTTGCCTCATAAACTTCTCTAGTAAATCCATGGTTGGGGTTCACTCCCTTCTGATTGCTTGACTTGCTAACGCCTGAGCCAATTGTCCAATAGATTCTATCATAAGCTATTGTTGTTCTTCCCAACAACCATTCTTATGACACTTGGGCCTGATTATCCATTTTTAATTGTAAACCATGTAATTAATTGTAAAAATGGTATGAGTGGTTTATTAATGAATAATCTATTGTTTCTTGTGAGTGTGGGGTTTTGGTTAGTTTTCTGTGCACCTGTTTGTGATTTGGGACCAATGTGGAGTCTGGTTTGAGGATACATAATCGCCTCAGTTCGCGTGCCTGTCTTTTCTTCTTTCTTCCTTTTTCTCCCTCCCTCATGAGCTTTTCCCTCATCTTTGCCCTCTTCTTCTTCCTCCACCAGACCCGTGCTACCACAACCACGACTTGTGCCTCTCCGTCTCTTTTGACATGATGGGTGGCTGGCGCTATGCGGGAGGAGGAGGAGATAAAGAGGAAGGAGGCAGTAGTGGGTGGAAGAAGCGAGATAAAATTAAGAAGGAAGAGAGAAAGGGGTGCGTGAGCCAAAGGGAGAGGAAAAGAGTTGAGCCTTGGTCCACCAGTGGGGAGGAGCTTCGTCGGGGCAAGGAGAGGCTCACCATCGTCGGAAGAGTTCGTCGAAGGAGGTACGCGACCCTCCTTCTCCTTCGTTCTCTTCTTATAACCTAATATGTGAAATGCATGAAAAATCATAGAAAAATAGTAGAATGGATGGAAATGTAATAAATAGCATGAATATGTAGATTTCATGCGGTTAGGATGGAAATTGGTAGTGGTATATGAGATTTAGGGATGTAAGCTATAGTAGATGTTAATGAGCTTCACCTCTTTGAGATTTTCATATGATTTGTATAGTGAATGGATTGATGAATGGTTTGAGGGCTTTTGAAGTAGACTCAAGGGTCTACACCCCATGATTTATTGGCATTTTATGATGCTTATTTGGGGGGTTTGCTGGAGGCTCCCATTTCTAGTGAATGTGTTGGCTGGAATAGAGGAGGAGCCCTAGTCGCGAGCAATTCAGCATACCGAACTAGGTTCAGTATATCGAATTCCTGTCAGATTAGGCCAGAATACTTGGTTTTGGTAGACCAAAATCATCCGATCGACCGAAACAAGGAGTTTCAATATACCGAAAATGTTCAGCATACCGAACCAGGGATTTTCGGTATCCGAACCTAATTTTCGGTCTACCGAATTTACCCTGGCCCTAATATATTGATGTGAATATAAAATGAAAGTTTAAAGGTTTAAAATGAACAATGAGCATGTGTTAATGGTGTTTTCCCCATGTAAATGACATGGAGGAATGTGGAACCCAAATAAGTGTATTTGGGAATGGTGGTTTTAGACCCCAAAAATGAATAAAAGTAATTAAATGTATGGTTTTTGAGTAACTTTGGGTATAAGACCCAATTTATGATTTTAAAGCATGGCTCTTCATCAATTAAGTTGGGACTCTAGTAGAGGGTCATGTGTTGCTTGGAATAAGCTCTTGCAACAAAAAGAAAAAAATGAAAATAATTTTGGAAAGGAAAACTTAAAGAGTTTTGAAAATAAAACACTAGTAATGTGTTAAGGAACCATGGGGGTTGGTGTCGACAATATGGTAGGAGTATAAGGCTCCAATGAAACCAATTGTCAAATACGATTGTGATTGCAAGCTTGAGACGGTGTAGGTTGAGTCTGGGCATGTGGGCCTAGGTGTTCGGGTCACCGAACTCGTGTCGGTGTAGATTGGGCCTAGGAATATGAGACCTAGGTGTCCGGGTCACCGACGGTATAGGCTGAGCTTGGGTTGTTGAACCTAGTTGTTTGGATCACCAATGGGACGTCAGATAAAGACGTATCTCCATGCATATATGAAAAGAATTTGAGGCCGGTTGGCCAGGGCGGTGTCCTCCCGCACAGGGAACTTCATCGCGGTAGTGCAGAGAGGTAAGGGAAATGGTGTCCTCACCTACTACTTGTGTGCCTGGTTACCCTTGATCAAGGTAACATCAATAAAGAAAAGTGGAAATGAATAAGAAAGTGTGTGGTTTTGTGAAAAAGAAAGAAATATAGTTTGGCTAGGATTGAACTTGTGAATGGTACTAAGATCCTAGAAGTGAATATGAATTGTGTTTTAACCAGTTACCAGCCAATGTTTGTGATTTTGGTTTTGAGCCCGAGAGGCATGGTGTTTTAGGTTGGATCTAGTCGAAAATGTGGATTTCTCAGAATATGAGAAAGGTTTTGAAAAAGTATAAAAGAGAAAGAAAAGATGAGTTTTGGAAAAATATGGCTTTGGAAATGAATTTCCAAATGTTTTAAAAAGAAAAGGAAAGTGAATTTTGAGAAAAACATAGTTCTGGGAACAAATTCCCAAGTGACTTCAAAGGAAAAAGAAAAGGGGTCGTTTTTTGTGTAGGTGCCTACAGGAAAAATTCCTGTAGGCAACTTAAGTTAGTTTATTTTCAATCGTTGGATTTAACCAACGGTTGAGATAAAATGTTTTTCTCCCTTCCTTCCGTTCCCCTCTTCATTCCGTTCTCTTCCTCCCGTTCCTCATTCACAAGTGAAGCATTGTGCTATCGCTACGGTGAAGAAGAGGTTGACACAGACCACCATGCTTTGCCCAGCCGATCTTGTCTCCAGCGGGAAGATCTCACTTGGCACCAGCCACCCCAACGGCCCCCACGACCAACCATAAGCAACGACAAAGATGCAGATTGCAACCACCAGGATCACAGCAAGTCCTTTAGAGAGTACTACACCATGTCCAAATTTTTGCGCCAACGTGACAGCAACAACCACCTGTGCAAATTCAAAACCAATTCCTTTAACGACGCACCAGTAAGATTTTAAGAATCCAATGGTTTTACGAACAAAAATTGTTTACCATGGACGTGATCATTTGAATTCCAGCTTCCATGAAGAGGAATCTCCTCCCCTTCCGATCAACCAAGTACATGGAAACAAGGGCACCAACGACAAGCATTGAGCCAGTGATGATCGACGAATACAATGCCGCCAAAGAGCCAAACCCCAAGCTCTGGAATATCACAGGCGAATAGAACAGAATTGAGTTCATCCCTGTCAGCTGCTGAAATGCCGGGATCCCCAACGCACCGATCACGAGCTGTGGCCTGTTCTTCGGCTCGAGGAGGTTTCGAAACGGGTGCTTCACGGCTCGTGCCGCCTCGCTGGCTTCCAGTAGGTCTTGGAATTCAGCATCCACCTTCTTGGTACCCCTGACTTTCTCGAGAGTAGTCCATGCCTCGTCCAGTCTCCCCTGTTCGACAAGGCTGTTCAGAGTCTCCGGGAGGAAGTATCCACCGCTGTGTCGAGACCAGAGGAGGCAGCGTCGCAGCGAAGGAGGCTAGAGGAGGCTAAAGGCATCGTCGCAACGAAAGAGGCTCGTAAGCAGGCAATAGGGTATCCCGACATTGTAGGCAACTTAAATTTAATCTTATTTGTTGAAATAAACCAACGGTTGGAATTTAAAGTGCCTACAAGAAAAATGCCTGTAGGCACCAACATATGCACTTTTCCGAAAAGAAAATAATGTTTTAAAATTGGATTTTCAAAAGAAAATCATGTTTTATAAATTAAAAGTTGAATTTTTGACGTTTTTGTCGGATTATGTTATTTATGTGTTTGGGGTGTGTACTGGGTGACTTAGATGTCACTCACGCGTGCTTTGGTTGGTTTTCAGGTGCAGGTCGTATGCAGTCGAGTTCTGGTGCCGGAGTAGGAGTTTCTAGCTGCACATCGTTTCTTAGAGGTAAGCCTTAGTTACAGTTATTTAATTTTACTGTAATTAGTGTAATTTTACTTATGATACTATAATCTTGGTAGCGTGCCGGGATCGAGGCGTTACAATTCTGATTTGCGCCATTATCAGAATGTACATTCTGACCCCTTCCATGTCCTTGACGTACTATTCTAACATCCAAATAAAATACTACCTTAAATCAGAATGTGCAAAGAAATCCAAACAATGTCTTTACTTAAAGGTATCCCTTTATTTCCTATGCTTGATTATGACGTCAACTAGAAGATAGTTGTATTACAATCATGGTTACATTTTCAGGTTTGGAATCCAAGTAGAAGTTTTGCTAGGAGAACTCATGCAAGTAGTTAGGAATCCCTGACACTCCTTGTTAGAATCATCGAATATTGATATCCATCCCCGACTCTGTTAGCAGTATATCCGAAAATTATCCCCTACACTTTCCTCTTCCGTCCAGATGTGGGGATCTTCAGGGTTCGTCACCTCTTGCAATTCCTCAGGTAGATACTGATATCCTTGCTCCATAGTGGAGCTAAATTCTGCATGTTGCTTCCTCAAGTAAGCATGCATGCGCTTCTTATGCTTATTTTGACAACGTCTCTCCCTCTCCTGTTGTCGACACTTTTTGGTGAGTCGCCTTTGCACCCTATCTGCAAGTCGTTGCGTTTGTTGAGCTTGTCTTTCTTCGTACCTAAGGTGCACCTCCTGCATCACTTGGTACTCCTAAAGTCATATGGAATATGCAGGGTGCCACCACCAATTATCCTAAAGTTAGAGTTATAGATTGTCTTGGCCATCTTAAAATTTCTTGGAAAAAAACACGATAAGGCATGCATTGACTATACTGACTTGATGTGTCACTAACTTCTAGTGGTGTTACTATCCTAGGCTCAATACACGAAGGGAACCTTAAGCTCTAATACCATGTTGTAACATCCACACTCGCACGGGCTAGTGGAAACCACAACAAAGGCTTTGTATAGGCGTGAACATCACAAACAGATAAAAGAGAACAACAATGCTAAACTAAAATATTTCTTATATTGCTGAACTCTGACCATTACATAGTTATTACATGATTTGAAAGAAACAACAATGCTAAACTATGACATTCTAAGTCTCATGTGTACTTGGATGAGCCATGTTATGTGCCATGCAAAACCCCAGGAATGTTTCTTTAATTACCTGCATTAAACAATATCACAGTATGAGTTTAAGTAAACCCACTATGCATGTAGGGTTTCTAACTTAACACAGACTTATGACAAAATTACAATTTCTATGTTTTCATTTTCATTTCCTTTTGGTCTTTTAGTGGATCCTTGGACCACCCATTGCTAGCATGACACGATTTTTCAGTTGGCATACAACCCATCCTCACTTCCATTATTACATATTCTATTTTACTCTTTGTTCATTAATGAGGATCTTGTATACCAACCTATGTCAGTCAGTAAATATCAAATTTGAGTCTTCTAGTCTTATTATTGCCACTAGATCCACATAAGATCCAACACTAAACCTCGTCAGGTTAGTGCATCCCCTCATAGGGTCATTACTCTGAAGAGTCAAATGCCAAGACTTTGTTCTCTCTCTCATATCTTATTGTGAGAGACATTTGTACTTTTCGTTAATTCTTTGTACATGAAGGGCTTGATTGTAAAATTTCATTTTATTTAATAACCATAAATGCAAGGTTTTTTTATGTAAATTCTCCTTAAATTTCTGTTCATAATTTGACTGCAATTCTAGAGCTATTATGAAATTATCAAATACTTTAGAAGTATTATAATTCTATTTTAGATCTAAATGCAATTATAACAATTGGATAGGAAAAGTATGGTATAAAATCTTTAATATAAGAACTTCCTGAGAATATGCATAAATTCAATCAAATCTACAAATATCTATCATTCATAATAACTTAAATTAATAATCTACAAAATTTCCATCATTTTTATCCTTAACTTTCATTTCACATGATTTTACATAACTTAGGGACTTACATGCAATCTAAGGAAAAAATATAAAGATAAATGAATTCCTTAGTACTACCTTAAAAGATTTAAAATCTTGGTGACACTGTCATTATCAAAGAATTATTGATGTTTCCTTAAAATAAAGCCAATCTAAAACTTGAAATCCAACTTTATTGTAATAAACTAATATCCTAATGAGGAAGTTGCAAAATAACCAAAGTTACTTCACTCACATGCTATTCCATTATTTTTTCTACCATCAATCGAATAAATCAAAAACACTATTCATCATCTCGTACCTCTCATCGCAACCCATGAACCCAACACAAAAGCTCATCCACACAGATACCTACTCCGGTGGCTACCTCTTCTCGTCGACGAGCTCCCCCGGCGACACACAGTTGGCGATGTCCATCTCCTCTTCACTTTTCATAGACGATCTTCTTCTTCTTCTCATACTATTCTTCTCTTCTTTTTTCTCAACTCTTGTCTACCACCAATGAAGATCAAGCCTATTTATAGGCTTCGGGGCACCCTTTTTAAACCAATGTCCCCCCAATTCGTCGACATCGACGCTTGGCTTCCAACGCTGCTCCAACTCCTACCGGTGCTGGATCGAGGCTAACCTTATAAAAAATATTATAATTACTATATAAATAATATAAATCTTAAAGTATATGATTATTTGATTATAAAGATTACTAAAATAATTAAATATTATTAAATAATAAAATATAATATTGTCATATACCATTATTTGAAAATAAGATTTATTGAAATAATTATATATTATTGAACAAATAAAATAATTTACCATTATTTGATAAGAAAGTTCATTCAAATCTTTATATATCTTAAATAAAATAAACTAATATTATCATACATTAATGTTTGATAACAAAGTTTATTATAATCATTATATATTCTTAATAAATTAATAAAATATTATTATGCAAATATAAATATAAAATAAATATTATTTTACATAATTATTAGACAATAAATTTGCTAAAATCATTATGTATCAAACAAATATAAATTATGTGAAAATCATTAATTTATTAAAAAGAACTCAATGAAATTGAACATATCATGATCTTGATTCGAGAAGATAGTGAATTTCATTGAAATCTCAAGGGGTGTGTACGAAAATGAATTTCAAGATGTTTACACATACTTAGAAAATCAGTGGAATTGGTTTTCTGTTAAATCATTTCCTTTGTTGTACACAAACACCTTGATTTAGATGGTCAATAGGAAATTGAATTCTCTTTAAATCAATTCTAGTATTTTCCAAGTGTACAAATCCTCATTTTTCATTTTGGTTGTGTACAATTCTAGTGCACATTGATTTAGTTTTTTTTTTTTTTTTGTAAACGGTAATTGATATATATTACACTCAAACACTTGGCTATGATAAATCACCACCAAGTGATGTAATATATATGATGTCTGTGGAAGTCGAACTTCCGACCTCTCGTACAACTACAAAGAGACTTCACTACTAGACCAAGTGGTTGCAGACACATTGATTTAGTCTTTAAATGCATGATTTTTCATTTTGGTTGCTTACTAAACATAGAAATGGAATAAAGCTATTTTATTTTATTTCATTCCATTCCATTCCAAATTCTATTTTAAATTTTATTCTATTCCTTTTTTTATTATTCTAGTGTATCAAACACAACACCAATGTTTTGTCATAAAAATACTACATCAAGGGATGGACGGAAATAAACGAAACCTAATGGGCTAGAAATTTAATATCACACATGGAAGGAAGGAAAATTCCCTCTCCAATTTTCAGTCTAAAATATCATACTTATTAATTGAAAGTACGAAAAACTTTTCTCAACAAATTTTCATACTTACCATTAATAATAAGGCTAGAAAACCCTTGTTCAAGCTACCTTTTGAAGTTTCTTGTTATGTAATAATGATGTCGTTTTTTACAATAATAGAAAGATATCTCCTCAATATTTCATAGTATAATTTCTCTAATAAATTTTTGGCTAGATAACTTACCTCTTGAGCAGGATGTTGTAGCTTTTTCTACCTTAATTGAGTTTAGAATTATACAATAAGGTTGGAACATTACTCATCATGCTTAAAGGAATACCAATCTCTCTTCTACCATTCCCAGGTCCTCCTTGGACGTGGACTCACTTACCAATGTCCCTGCAAAATGAGGATACTGGGAAGACACCGACGTCTCTTAAATCCTCTCATTTTGTCTAGGATGTTAATATTTTGGTTTTCTTTTTCTGTATTTTGCAAACTTTGGTTCTCATATTGTTTCGAGTACTTGTAATATTGAGTATGTTTTTTTTTTGTTAACGAATATTGAGTATGTTTTACTTTACTATTTTGTTTTCTTTATGTCTTTTTGGAGACTATGGACACTAGGGAGGGATTTGTGTCTCAGAATCTAAAGAAAATTAAGAGAAAGAAAAGTAATTTTCCTTTAATCACATTTTAAAGTAGTGTTTGTGTTTTTCTAAGGAAAAGAAAATGGTTTTCTTTGATTTTTAAAGTATAAAAGTCAAAGAGAGTTTTTTTCCCTAACCTATAAAGTCAAATTCCAAAGGAAATGCTCCTACTACTTTATTGTCCTCCTCCTCTTTTGGTTATCTTTGCATCCTTCTTCTTGGTTTTTTTTTCTTCCTTTGCATTCTTCTTTCTTATTTTATAGATTCTAGCAGCAAAATAATGCGACTTCATCAAGCGGTGAGTATTCTCCTACTTCCTTGTATTTTTGATCTACAAGAAATTTTTTTTTACATTTGTATGTTTTTTGTTGATTATGTAGTTTTATTATTTCTATTACTGTTGTAAATTTAAGATATTTATGTATATTTGTTAAATTAAAACTATTTTCCTTTTATTTCCATTAACGTACACAAATACATAACTTTTATCTTTAATTGGTTTAATAAATATTAAAAATTTAATTAAATAAAAAATAAATTCTATTAATTTATATTTCTTTTGACTCCGATTTTACATTTACTTTCGTTTCTAAGGTACAAATAGAATCTCAGATGTCAAACTTGATGGTGATAATATTTACCGTTTAAAAAAAAACCTCTGCCAATAAATACCCCCACACCCTCGCGCTAAATCTCACGCCTCTTCCCCTCTGTCTCTCTCTCTCTCTCTGTGTGTGTGTCTGAAACCAAGAAATCCACCGGATTGGAGCTGAAATCAACAACAATCGACCGAAACCCGGTCGATTCTACCAAGTCTCTGATCAAACCACCACTAGTAAGGAAAAAGCGAACAAATTTCATCCACTCTCGGGGTTTTTCTTCCCATTTTCTGACCCTTTGTTCCTTTTTCTTCGTAGAATTGCTTGGATTCTGTGGGAGGGAGTGGCAAAGGAGGAGTCTTTTTTTCGAGGGGGGAAGGGCAACGTCCGCTGTATGTCAGATTTCTGTAGCGGCGAGAGAGACGACGGCGGATTCGGCGAGATAGCAAACCCCTTGCAATGGCCACAGCTGCGGAAAAGGCGGCGTCTTGCTGCGGTAACACCACCACCACTGCCTCCTCCTCGTCCGTCAAGCGAGAGGTGGCGGCGGGAATGAAGAGGACGGCCGTGGCGGTCGATGTTCCAGAACCTCCTCTTCCTCCTCCTTCTTCGGCCAAGGTGGCTTCCACCAAAGGTAGTTCTTTGATCCATTTTTGATGCTTTTGTTGGTGTTCCTTGGGTGTTTCTGCACGTGATTGGGTGAGTTGGTTTTTCGGTTGTTGGGTATTCATTGGTTGCAAGTTGCAACGCTGCCTCTTGGCTTTTTCATGGGAAAGGTGTGGTTTAGTGACCGTGCTTTTTTGTTTTGTTTTGGGACTGAATGGTAACAGAAATATGCAACGCGACTCATGAAATCATTGAGATTGGTAAGTGGGTGCGCTTTTCTTGACGACAGCAATAGGATAAGAATGGAATAATGGTGTTGGTTTATGGATGGCTTGATTGAGGTCAGGGTGCTCACAAGTTGGGTATAGTTTAGTCATAACGAGTCAACTCGGTGACCAGGAATGGTTATCCTATTTTAGTTCCACTTCTGTTCCTTCTCCTTCACCAGAAGCCATTACCTCTATGGTGCAAGCGGATCCATCCAGCAAATCCCTAGGTACATCTGTTTGTTTTTGTCTTTTGATGTACGCATATGACCTCATCTCATTGGCTGGTTTCAATGTTTTGCTGTATTCTTTTCTGATTCATTAGGACAACTTCGTAGCAAGCTTAGTTCTTCGGGATGTGCTTGTTATCTTTGCTAACTAAAGACATGTATTCCTTTCTACTCTGGGAGGAGGGACCGTTCTAATATTCTTACCTGGATTAGTTAGATAGAGGACGAGATCCGTCATTCCTTGTGCAGATACTGTGGAAGAAGCTTACAATATCAGTTCCAAAAGTGCTTAAAAATAAGCTTAGTAATGTTTTAAAAGCGTTGTAGTGTTTTCCAGGGTTTGTAAATTGTGAGAAAACATGGAGGAGAAGTATCTTGGTTGGTCTTGGTTAAGGAAGGTGATGGATCGTGGTTGAGGTAAGGAAAGTCCTGAGAAGTGAGAACACATGATATCTGAAAGGACTTTATTTATTTGGTACCAGAGTCTAGAGGAATGTTGAGTGAGGACTTGATTTCCTAGATCTATGATAGCACAGCATATTGAAATCAACATCATTTTGTGGAGAAATAACCTACTGGGAATCCATCTTGGATAATATTGGAAAACCAGTGAGGTGTCATATCTACAATATCTAAAGTCCAAATACAATGTCCGCACGTACATGGGCACTCCAATAGAACTCATATGTTTGGCCAACTCGAAGGATTGTGGGAAAAATAAACATATTATAATCATCATTACACTGGAAAAGCATGGTTAGACAAATAAGGATGACTTTGAAAAACCAGATGACATAACTGACATCTGTCTATCTAATTATTTATCGGAAAGACATGCATATGTACATTCGTCTGTGCAAGAAGTATGTTTGAGATTGACCATTGACCAAAATGGCCTATCCCACAGGTAGTTTGTTAGTTGGTTTGCCTGGTCATTCCATTTGTTTTGACTTGTCGTATAGCAGTTTATCTACTTCCCACCTATCTAGTTCTTTCATGTTGGTGCTCAGAACCATTGACTTTATGATCAGATTTTTGCTAGTGCTACTGATTTTATGACGAACTTTACCAGTATGTTTGATACATACAAATTGTCGCAATTGCAGTTTTTTTTAATTATAAATGCTACTATTTGTCTTTTGTATGGTGTTCTCTGTTTTTACATGTAATCCAGCAGGAAAAGAATTTATTTTCTGCCTCATCGATTGTAATTGACTTTAACCATCTTTGAAAGTTGTACAACAAGCTTGGCTGGTTCTGTTTTCTTTTGTTATTATGTTTGACATTATATTTTAATTTCTTCTGCTTATTCAAAAGTGTATTGTGAATGCCACATGTTATTGCAGGTGTCCAAATGATGACTAGGGTGCAAACTAGTCATCCCTTAGATTCATTATCAGCAGCAGAAATTTCAGTGGCAGTGGCAACTGTTAGAGCTGCTGGGGCTACCCCCGAGGTCGTACACAATCATAAACAATGTTTTTGCATTCCAAATTTAGAAGTATGATTTTCTATGACTCTTTTTGTAAAAGAACCATCCTTTGAATCAATGCATTCAGGGTGATTATTGGAAAATTTTGGTGGCAAATAAGCTTTTTCATGTATGCCATGTAAATGACTTAACGGCTCATCTTATGCCATTTCCAGGTGAGAGATAGCATGCGGTTTATGGAAGTTGTTCTATTGGAACCAGATAAAAGCATTGTTGCATTAGCTGATGCATACTTTTTTCCTCCATTTCAACCATCACTGCTTCCTAGAACAAAAGGTGGGCCTATCATTCCTAGTAAGCTCCCCCCAAGGAAAGCAAGGCTGGTCGTTTATAACAAACAATCAAATGTGACAAGCGTCTGGATTGTTGAACTGTCTGAAGTACATGCTGCTACCAGAGGTGGCCATCATAGGGGAAAAGTTATCTCATCAGATGATGTGCCCGAAGTTCAACCCCCAATGGTAGAACCAAATTTCCAATTGGCAAGAACAACTTTACTGAATTTCTAGTCAGGGATTAGTTAGAAAATTTAAAACACAATGTTTTCTTGCCATATCTTTTGTTTCGTATAAATTCTTGTATGTCATAATCTTATGATATGATCTAGAAAAGCTGCGAGTTTTTTTTTCTTTGAAAATCTATATTTTTTAAAATTAATTTTATTGTGAAAACATTACATTTTTATCTTTTATAAATATTACTCTCTCCTTGATTAAGATGACATCTGCTTGGTTGAGATCACTGTCCCCCTTTCAGATGGGTTATAACTTAAAAATTAAAGATGAATGCTGGATCATCTCTCTCCCTACTTCCTTCTTGCCACCCTTTGAGATGGGTGATAAATTAAAGAGGAATGATGAATCATCTCTCGCCCTAGTTATAGTTTGTTAATATGTTTATATAATTGCTAACGTTTTCATAGAATGCAAATAAATGCATTCTCTCTCTCTCTCTCTTCTTCCTACCATTGGGGGAAGATCCCATAATTTGATGGGAGATAAGTCACAATTTTTTGGGAGAAAAAAATGAAGCTGCTATTACTGCAACCGTACGGAAGAGCCGTAAGAGGCTTAAAGCTATTGTTTAGAGACAAGGGAGCTGCAACAATATGATGTAGGTCGTCTATTTTGCTGTAACTATGTGGAAGAACCTTAATAGGCTTAAGTATTTTGTTTTTGAAATAACAATGATAAATCATCCTAGCAAATAAAGCATTGTAACTCTACATTTTTGCCAACCTTTATTGTTTCTTGTCTCAACGTAAGTTGGGTTGGTTTGTGAAAATAAGTACTTGTCAAATACAACTATGAAGAATGAATTAGTTCAAGCTGAAGCGGATGGCAAAAATAGTCGTAATTGAACTTCCTGGGTAGAAATTTGAGAACTGGGACGATAGTTTTAGTGAATACGATTTCATGCTTACCACTTCACAAAACAGTGTTTATTCTTTTGTGATAGGATTTGAAGCATTTTCTATCCTTGCACGTAATATGAACCTTCTAATATATTATTTAGTTGAACCTATATTTGATAAAAAGTGATCTCTTCAATTATTGTTGGATTTTTAAGTTTGTATAGGATTAAAGATTTGGAAATTTTCTCTCGTCTTTACAAACTGATATAATGCTTGGGTTGCTTGTCTTTTTTATCTTTACATCAGGATGCTGTGGAGTATGCTGAATGTGAAGCTGTCGTAAAGGATTATCCTCCTTTTTTTGAGGCAATGAAAAAGAGAGGCATTGAGGATATGGATCTGGTTATGGTTGATCCTTGGTGAGTAATAATTACTTGTGCTAATATGCATGTTTCCCTAGTCATTCTAGAAATGGGTATTTATATTTTTTTTTTTCCTTTAGTTTAATATCTTTCTATGCATCTCTATGATACTAGCTTCCTCTCATGTATTTTTCATTTCCCTGGCAGGTGCATTGGTTATCATGGTGAAGCTGATGCTCCTAGTACGAGACTTGCGAAGCCACTAATTTTTTGTAGAACTGAGAGTGACTGCCCTTTGGAAAATGGCTATGCACGTCCAGTTGAAGGGATTTCTGTACTTGTGGATATGCAAAAAATGATGGTGGTTGAATTTGAAGACCAAAAATTTGTCCCTCTTCCACCTGCAGATCCTTTAAGAAACTACACTGCAGGGGAAACACGTGGTGGTGTTGATAGAAGTGATGTGAAACCTCTGCAGATTATTCAACCAGAAGGCCCGAGCTTTCGTGTTAATGGCAACTATATCGAATGGCAGAAGGTATTCCCTATGATATAATTTTCTGTTTCTAAACTAAAAATGTTTGGCTTGATTACATTCCTGTGATGTGAATTTGAATCTCCTGCTGGTGAACAGTGGAATTTCAGAATTGGTTTTACTCCCAGGGAAGGACTTGTGATACATTCTGTTGCATATGTTGATGGTAGTCGAGGTCGTAGGCCAGTGGCACATAGACTGTCTTTTGTAGAGATGGTGGTTCCCTATGGGGATCCTAATGATCCCCATTATCGAAAGAATGCATTTGATGCAGGAGAAGATGGTTTGGGTAAAAATGCACATTCCCTGAAGAGGGTAATGATCTACACTTTGGCTTTTGTATGCTTCAACTGTAAAAGCCTCCGAAAAATGGCCTAACACGTCTTTATACAGGGATGTGACTGCCTGGGCTTTATCAAATATTTTGATGCACACTTTACAAATTTCACTGGTGGGGTGGAAACAATTGAAAATTGTGTCTGTTTGCATGAAGAAGATCATGGGATTTTATGGAAGCACCAGGATTGGAGATCAGGGTTGGCGGAAGTGAGGCGTTCTAGACGGTTAACTGTGTCCTTTATTTGTACTGTGGCTAATTATGAATATGGTTTTTTTTGGCACTTCTATCAGGCAAGCATTCGGCACATAGAAAATTTATTCTGAATATTACATTTTCTTTTATCTGAAATGTTTTTTTGGGAGCTTGTATATCCGTTTTTCTTTATATTGATATAAAATTCTATCCTTTGGTTATGTTTCTTGGCAATCATGTACTTAGTGAAATATTTTCCTGCATTAGTTTCATGATAGACACTTGTTTTTTGTCGAACTTAAAAGTTGAGACTAATATTTAGATTCCATTTGATTTCACAATATTGTGGCAAGTGGCAACAGCAGAGGATATCTCTGAAGTGGCTGTTTTCTTTCTCTCTTTGTTGGTAGTATATGCCTTTTTGTTTTTTCATCATTAAATAAATGGCACACCTTTCTCAAATAGTAAACCCAACATACATATAATGTCAACTCTAATTAATGAGCCTCACACTTGTTTATGAACCATGTTTTTATCATTCTGTCGTATTTGTTTGCATGTTGTTGGACAAAACCATTACATTATCTAGTCCTTGTGTCGCAAGTGGATCAACAACAGACAATCTTGTAAGAATCAACCCTACCATTTCTATCCTGCTGTAGAAAATATCTCCACAATCAAAACTAGAGATCCATAAAATTACACAATATAAATTGTTAATCAGAGAGACCAGAACTTGGCATCAATTCGACCACCACTTGGTCATCTAAGTGGGAGGAGATGTAGGAGGGAGTGCTTTTTTTTAAAAAAGTCTTAAAAAGTAAGATATATTGTAGAACACAATTTAATGGAGGTGTATTTAGATTTTGAAATCTTTTAAAAGCTGGCTTTCTTACCTGTTCAACTTTGCTCTTTAATCTAGAGAATATTTTAGTTTTGCTCTAAGTTAGATTGCTGTGCCTCTTAGGACCTTAACTAGTCTCTTTGAATTTCTGTTGAAAAGTCTTTTCTTGTTTAAAATTTCTTTAGTCACTAATTTGGCATGATAATAAAGTATTACAGTTGGGTGCTAGTCACTGAAATCTGTCAAAACACTCAAGCACTAGGATTCTAGATATTTGTAGTTATAATTGCATTTGATAGTGAAATGAAATTTTCTGGTGACTGCTAAAAAATGAAATTTTCTGGTGGTATTAGTGAGTACATCACCAATTGCTGTGAGATTTATTAGACTAAAATGATGGAAATGTATGGTTGTCTTGTTGATGTTGTGAGTCTTCTGACTAAACACACATCCCTATATCTCCATCTGTCTCTTTCACATCTTTTCTGACTTTGGTGATTATTGTTTTTACTTTTTACTAATGATGATGACATCTGTCCCCTTTTCTTTCGTAACAGGATGGAAAAATTGAAGCAGAAGTGAAGCTTACTGGAATCCTTAGTGTGGGAGCACTTTTACCTGGAGAATCAAGAAAATATGGCACAATGATTGCTCCAGGATTATATGCCCCTGTCCATCAGCATTTCTTTGTTGCTCGTATGGACATGTCTGTTGACTGTAAGCCTACTGAAGCCTTCAATCAGGTAGGACTGAAATTCTTACAAGCTTTCATTTCAAGCATTAATTTCTTTTATAGTGGCATCACTGCAACAAAAATGTAGGAATCCTGAAGCATTCAATCATTTTAGTATTTTTTTTATTTAAACTTGCTTGTTTGCCACTTGGTATTAAATGCAAACTGCTCCATTTTCTTATCAAGTATTATCTGAATGCATTCATCAGCTTACACATATGGATCATGCTTTGATTCCTATGTAGGTTGTTGAGGTCAATGTCAAAGTTGAAGAACCAGGGGATCACAATATTCACAATAATGCATTCTATGCTGAAGAAGAGCTTCTTAGGTCTGAAATGCAGGCATTGCGAGATTGTAATCCTTCAAGTGCTCGTCATTGGATTGTAAGTCACTACATATTCACTTGCATATTGAATTTTGTGTTCTCACATTTAAAATTAAGTTGCTCCTTGTCCTAAGATTCCTTAGCTTTCTTCATTTTCTTTTTCTATATAAGCTTCCATATATGCCAATTAACGAAATTAATTTAAAATTCCCCTTAGGCTCATTTTGGTTTGCAAGAGTTTCAATTCTATTAGGAGTTCAAAATCATGAAGTTGGAATTCCAGTTGATGTAGATGAAACTTGATTGTTTGGTCTGCAAGAAATAGATGTAGGGAGAAATTAAATGTAACCAATTCCCTCCAATTCCTGGAAATAGTATCACCACATTTTTTGAAGTTCAAACTCCCACCAATTACTCTCTTTCTTGATCAAATTGAGGGGCCTTGACCACTAACAAACAACAAAAACTGAATACTCTAAATTTAAGAGGAATTCCTTCCAAATTTGAAACAGCCAATTTGCACCTTTTTAACTGTTCCATGCATGGAGCAGAGATCATTAAATTTGCGTATATTCATGAACTTCTTACCAGTTCTATAGTTGTTTTGTTATGCATGTCCTTCTATATCTATAATCGAATTTTTGTTCTTTTTATTTTGAAGTGACATCATGATACTCAATTATTTTTGTGTTATCTCAGATAAGGAACACAAGAACTGTCAATAGAAATGGGCAGCTTACAGGATATAAATTACTTCCAGGTTCAAATTGCTTGCCTTTGGCAGGACCACAAGCAAAATTTTTAAGAAGAGCTTCCTTCTTAATGCATAATCTTTGGGTTACACATTACAAAAGTGACGAAATGCATCCTGGTGGTGAGTTTCCTAACCAAAATCCACGCGTCAATGAGGGCTTAGCAACATGGGTAAAGCAGAACAGGTCTCTAGAGGAAGCTGACATCGTACTTTGGTAATCTATTATAACTAACGTCAATTTTAATTTTGTTGTGGTTTATTGGATATACCTTTTACTTGGTTCTTTACAAACTTGAGGCTACTGCACTGACTTTTCTCTATTTGCATTGTAGGTTCTTATATTCTACCATGTATACTAACAAGTCTCTTGCTCGAACAATTTTCGATACTATTATTTATCATAAATTTTGCATTGCCTTATTTTTCACGCTATCAAATTTCAAAATACTCTTTTTATCAGTATAATCATACAATGTGATGCATATCATTCATGCTACACTATTGCCCGCATTCTAAATGGCCGTTAACATTTATGATGAAAACCATAAGCTTTGTAATCAGGGAAAGCTATCTGAATTTTTTGAGACCTGCGTATGGTTGCATGCAGCATATGCTTTATTGGATAATAGAGTGGTGCCTCTAACATATCCTGAAATATTCACTTATGCGATTTATTGTCCAACATGCCCTTTTAGTGGCTCTTAGAACCATAATATGATTATGCGTTACTTTTACTAGGGTGGTAGGAAATGATTATATTTCTGGATAACAGATTCTGTGGTCTAGTTGCACTTGTTTGATATGGTTCACTTATTTGCTTATTCCCAATGTTCTCATCTCGATATCTCTGTTGCAGGTACATCTTTGGGCTTACCCACGTTCCGTGTTTAGAAGACTGGCCTGTTATGCCAGTGGAACGCATCGGCTTTATGCTAGCGGTATGACTTTTTCCTTTCAGCCATTGAGATCTCTCAAGTGTTTTAATTCCTTAGCAATTAAATGGAAAGATACGAAGTTGTTACCAGAGCAACTTTTGCTTAAACTACAAACTTTTGTAACTAATATAAAGCAACAAACCAGCATGGCAAGCGATGGCCACTTTTTGTACCATCCCTCCCTGTTCGTGGCCATTTGCCTAGGAATCTGAGCATTTTTTTTCTTCCTTTTTTGGGGAAAATTTAAATCAGAATGCAATTTTTTGACTCCGATTATTGTTTGATATTTTCTGTCTAATACCATTATTGCTCTGCAGCCACATGGTTTCTTCAATTGCTCCCCGGCAGTAGACGTACCACCCAATCCTTCAGACGTGGATCACAAGGAAAATGGGGTGCCTAAGCCTGTTGAGAATGTTATGGTGTCGAAACTCTGACACATTGTTCTTTTATTTCAGCGATTGAATTTGTTCATTCGTGTTTGCTAATAATCTATGGAAGTTATAGGTGTTGTATTCACATCTTGCTGTAGTTGGATGATGGTACTCCTCGGGCTTCTTTTCTTGTGTTCGTTAAATTCGAAAGCAATAAGGAATTCATCTTTGTGTCGCATGAAACTCATATTTGGATTAGAATTCAAAGGCAAGAGGTGGTACTGAGATTCATTCGTCTAGATCAAGCCTGGGATGGGACCATCTAGAATCCATTCGGTATTCTAGAAGAAAATGGAAAGGTGGTCTTGAATCTCCTTGTCAGGATCGGAATTCAAAGGCAAAAAGTGGCTGAATTCAAAGTTGAAATTGGTATTCAACTTTTCGTGTACCGGATGATCATACTAACACATTATCAGAATTCAAAACAACTGAGGAAACGCTCACTGATTTATATGCTGTCTACGAGTCTGTTTGTGGTGTATGATACACGTATGTTTCTGATTTTCTTCTAGTATCATACGATCACATATGATCGAGAACATATTCAATCAGATCCGTCGAACGTATTCGATCAACTCCACCTACATGTGAAGAACGGATGCGATTGATCATTAGTGTTGGCAGCAGTCTAGGGCTACACTCCTCAAGTTAGTGATCGTTGAGCGATGTGAACACTTAGGACACATTCCATTTCAAACGGTAGCCTTGGCCCCGTGCAACGCATGGATTGGTTTTTTGTGAAATAAATTTTAAGTACTTAGTAAAAATAACAAATAAAATCATCATTAATTATCAAACTAAAAAAAAGAAGAAGATAACAATAAACCTGACTTTTTGTAGATACTTCACTAAAATCATTAGCCTTGGTAAAGCTCCTATAATTCTTTAGACTTCCAACACCAAGAATGATAAAGGATTTAATGTAATTTCATACAAAGATAAAGTACGATGTAACTATTAACATTGATAGTATACATTAGACTTTATAAGAATTATATAGTTACTTATAAAAAGTCCATAAAACTTGTGCATCTAAAACGGTTTGAAACCAAAAAAATCATTCTTTCTAGGCTTTGTAAGCAAGTTATTCAAAAAAATGTAATGTTGCTCATATGCATAATATTACCCAAAAAGGAAGATGCATAAGCCAAAAAATTTAACAAAAAAGCATACATCATTTGGTAATGTTTTCATTGGCTTTCGAGAGCCCTATCATTATGATAGTGAGCCGCAATGAAATTCCTATTCATTGCATATCTTTGATTTTCAATTGTTAGTTTGATATGAAAGAGGAAGACCATCAATAGCCTTATATCATTAAACTCTTGAATATTGCCATCCTACTTTAAGTTAAAAAATAATGAATGAAAACCATAATGACTTGGTAATTGCAAAGCAAGCTTCATCTATCAATAATGCAATTACCATAGAAGCAACTTGTTGGAGTTTGGACAATGGCATTCCAATAACTTCAATTGCATTGTTACCATATAAAGTGAAGGATGCACGTCTAGTGATGTTTTTGATATTTACTTGAATCCTTGCTCTAAAAACAAAAGCATTAGTAAGAAATATTTAACATCTAGGATAACTTTATAAGGAGTTACTTGAGATGAACTATAGAAACAATAGAAAATCAATGACCTTAATTCTGATTTAGCAAAAGTATCGCCACAAATCTAACATTTGGTGCCATCATTTGAAAATTTGAGAATTCCCTTACATTTTGAGCATGATTCATACCATGGTTCTTTACTCATATTAAATGAGACAATTTGCGTAATCATTCCAAATGTGCTTGGCTACAATGATAAAAATTGATATAATAAGAATCAGAATGGACATTACTTGTAAGAAAGTGTTGATCTAACAAAAAATGGTGTAACCTAGAGATATAAGGATAAATCAATCTTGGAAGGCATTATGTGAGCTTTTGAGATTAAATCTGAGATTGTGACTTGAACATAATGCATTTCAATAGGTGCCCTAGCGGGTTGACTGGAAAGTGTTGACAAAGGCATATTCTTTTCCTCAATCGAAGAAATCCTATTAATTAATTTAGAGTATAGATAATTCTTAGATAAAAAAGATTATGATGAATTCTTCTTTAAAAAGAGAGTAAATTTCTTGTTGGTATCCTTAACTTTACGTGATTTTCATATTGACATCCTAAACTTTAGAAGGACTCACTTTGGTACCCTCAAGTATTAGCATCACTCACAGTGATACTTCTGTCAGTATTAAGATGTTTTACAATTTTTTTTGACGAGAATACCCTACAACATACCTAACATTGATATAGGGGTCTTCTTTTTCCCTTCCTTCTTCCCCAACTTTTCTCTTCCGTTACTCTCAATAACCCTAAACAATTCAATAAATTGATAATAACAGAAATCCTAAACTTCATGAAATTACACTAAATTGAAATCAATAGAAACCTAAATCATCAAACCCTAATTGAAATCTTGATTAAACCCCTAATTCAAAACCATAAATTGAAATCCTAATTGAAAACCCAAATTGAAACCCTAATTCAAAACCTAATTGAGATTGTAATTAAAACCCTAACTAAAACCCTAATTGCAGTGACAGAGAGACCCTAAATTTATCAATGAGGGGGAAGGGGATTGAGGTTACTTGATTACCATAGTCATAGAGAGCAGAGTTGTTAAGAGAGGACTTCAGCAGAGTAGATTGCAGTAAGGTTCGAGTTGTCCATATCGTAGAAGACTACAACATAGTTAATGGGGCAAAGACGAGAGTGGAGCACATCGTAATGAGTCTTTTAAGTGGAGTTTATTGGAGGTGATTACATTCACTACCCTTCAGTTGCTACCCTTCAGATTGATGCTCCTTCACTATGCAAAAGAGAAGAGGGTTGTTTAGGGTTTATGAGGGAGAGGGCATAATGGGAAAATCATGATGTTTCTTAATGGTTTTAGTGTGAGAATTTCAAGTTGGGACAAAATAGTACTTAAGGGTACCAAAGTGAGTTCTTTTAAAGTTTGAAAAATTAATAGGGTCCAGAATTAAGTCTGTATAACCAATTGTGTTCAAGCAAAATTTTCTTATGATGACAAATATTTAATTTGTTTAGTTAATCATATTTTATAAAGAAAACACTTACCATAACGTAATCTTCCATACCTTTGTATGATGAGACACGAAGATGAGTTGTAGGAAGAACCATTCTTACATTCATTGTTTCGAAGAAATCAATTAAGATTTTTGTTGACTATTATCTTTTCCCAAACAATCAAGTGGACAATAGTTTCACTAATTGTCATAACAAAACAAAATCAACACATAAACTTGAATCGACATACGTCAGAAGTAACACAATAAGGAAATGATAAAAACCTCTTGTCAAGCATCGTTATTGCAAAAATTTGTGTTGATCAATTGCTTTTCAAATGAATCTCTTTAATTGGCTCAAAATCAATCAAAATACCAATGACATCTAAAATTTTATGATATAGCTTTTCAATTACTATGATGACAAGATGATAAAAACAATATGCTTATAAAAGTAACTTACGACATCTATAAAAATAATAATGACCAAACTGGTAAGATGATCAACTTCCACACCAAGTTTTGTCAAGTTATCAAGACAGGTTAGATATCGTCTCATCATCGGCATCAACCCATCATCTTTGGCCTATTTAACATGAGAGTTCTGATTCAATGTCATTCTAGATTTGGTTGGCAAAACTTAAACTTTCATAGATTTTCATTAATGATGGCATTTTTAAATATGTAAACATGGCCAATAGATAACACTTCCTTCCATCAAGCCAATTATGTATCTTCAATAAATCCTTGCATCTCATTGCCCTGATAACAAAGTGTTATTACAATGATGACATAAATGTTCATGTAAAGAATGGAGACACTATATGACAAATCTCTTCATCCATGACAATGAATTCTATGTTTTCACCTTTGCCTTTTGTAAAGAAGTCGCCAATGAAGAGTTTTGTCACTCAGAGTAAAAATATTGATAAGAAGTTGGTGTTTGGCTTTGAGTATAGTATTCGTTTTTGATGTAAATGCTCTAAAGATAAATGGGCCATTTAATTCAATAAAAATTGGAAAACACATGACATTGTTTTCGAAGCTAAGTATGAATGTCCAATCTCAGCTAGTGGGATTACTGCTAAATGCTTTTACCTTTCTTTTCTCCAATGTCAATTTTGAAAGCATTTTGCACAATGGGTTCCTTTTGAGTTTGTTTGAATTAGTAATTTCCCTTAACTTAGTTGAAGACAACGTACTAACTATCATTGCAAGTCTTAAAGGTATCATTGTAGTTTCATCAACAACATTATCTTGCAGACAATAGGCTTGCGATGGGTCAGGTTTGGACCCAAGACCTGTGAGTCTAGACCTGTAAAGTATGGGTCTGGGTTTTGAAAATGATAAACATAGACCTAGACCCGCTAGACCCACTCATTTACTCGGTAGCGTCTGGGTCTAAAAATACCTAGACTTGGGGACCCGATTTGTACATAATATATTATAAGTTAAATATAAGGACTAATGTATAATATTTACACTATATATATAATATATATTATTCTACTCTCAAATCTCAATCTCTCATTCATTGAATCATTTTAATCATTGAATCTAAGTTGAATGTCATTGCATTTAGTAAAATTTATTTGAATCTTGAATCTTGAATCTTGAATCTTGAATGTGCATTTGAGAAATATCAGAGTTGAATCTCGAATATGTTTGTAGAGAAATCTCTTGTTTTCATTGAATCATATGGATAATTGAATATTACTTGAGAAATAGGTTGAATATCCCATTTGACCCGAGACTCGGACCTAGACCCATTATCTTCATGGGTTTGGGTCTGGGTCTGGGTTTGGGTCCTAATTTTAGAACCCAGACCTAGACTTGGACTAGAACTGGTGAAAATAATGGGTCTGGGTTTAGGTAGATCCAATCCAAATCCGACCCGTTGCCACCCCTAGTAGACAATCTATGTAATATACAAAACAATCATGAAAATAAAATAAGAGAAATCCGAAAGTACTGAAAAGGAGATAACATTTTCACCTTCGTGGACATGTGTCTCGGTTTTTTCACCATGGTTAGGAGTAGTCAAAGCAAGATTATCAATAGAATCCATTATAAGTTGCTACATTGTCAAAAGCAATGATAGGGAGTAAAAGAGGTATAATCTAGTTTAGATGATATCTTTGAACATAGTTTTAACAAAAATCATCAAATCTAGTGACAATTTGAATAACATATAAGGATATATTGTATAGTAAATAAAATATCATGATCAAGTAAATCTCAAATACCGAAAGAATGAAGAAATATATGTTAGCTAATTAAATGAGAGTTGCTTTAAGTGAGAAAGGCACTAACAAATAAAGTGCAATGATTGGCTTTGTAGCGTTCATGCTATTGCAGTCGTGGAATCTCAGGTGCTGCGTCTAGGGTTATTGTGCATCTTCTTCCTCGGCTTGCTAGGGTTTTGGTAGGCATTTTCTTGACAGTCCGGCTGGTGTTGGATTTTCGGGTGGTGCCTCCTGACAGGATCCTTTCACTCCCTTGGGGTGTGGCTAGGCTTTTCTAAACAGAGACGTCGTCCATGGCAGAGTCTTCTAGGGGTCGCACCTTTGCAGAGGTGGTGGGTGGACGTAATGTGGATGACGATCTTCCTGTTCAGGAACTTTCTGTTAAGTTTGGACGTTCGGTAGTCATTCTTACTATTATGGAAATTGTTAATGTCTCAGTGTCGTATTGATTTGCGCTTATTTTCAAGTTCTTTGCTAATCACCTCTCGATCATGGAGATTCAAAGGAGATTGTTTAACCGGGGCGTTCATAGTGGAGTAAATTGTTTTGTCATTGATCGTCGACATATCTTGGTTAGCTTTTAGGTGGAAGGGGACTTCATGAAGGTTTATACTAGAGAGAAGTGGATTATGAAGGGCCAGGGTATAAAGGTGTTTAGATGGTCACTGTTGTTTTGTCTAGGGATGGAATGCAATACTGTTCCGGTTTGGGTCTCTCTTCTAGGTCTTCCTTAATGCTATTGTAAGCTGGGTTTCATCCACATGATGGCTAAAGCATTCGGTACTTTGCTTTCTGTTGCTACTCCGATGTCTTCGAAGTCCACTGTAGTGTGTGCAAGATTTTGTGTAGATCTTGATCTTACTAAGGTTTATCCATTTGAGATCTATGTAGGGATTGAGGTGAAGGGAGCTTTTCAGCAAGTTATTTTGGAGAATAGGCCTCCTACAGATCGACTAGGAGCTAACAAGATAGAACCTAGTCGCTCTCGATGTACAGACAGATCAGCTAGGAGCTGTTAACATAGAACCTAGTCGGTGTAGAGACAGATCGGCTAGGAGTTGACAGAAAGGGGAGAGCTGACAAGATATCAGACTTGTCAGGTCGACAAAGAAAGGGGAGAGCTGACAAGATATCGGACTTGTAGGGCCGACGAAGAAAGGGAAGAGCTGAAATGTAACATCTGTGTTTAGATTTTTCCATTTTAATATAAACCATAGATTTCTTGTAATTATTTGTATATGGTTTATTAATGGTAAATCCAATTTGTGTTGGTAGGTTGTGGGTTCCCTCTGTGTTCTGTGCTCTGGTTTCTCCCCTGTGGTGTGTTTCCTGTGGCAAGTGGGTCGGTTCTGCCTTGAGAATCGTGCTTGCGGTGGACCCACTTGGGCTTGGGCCTTGACTCGGTCAAGAGCCAGCTGTGCGAGGCCTTCACCCGTTGTCTTTCTCTCCACACCCGTGACGAGCCCGGTTCTAGTCTCGTGAGCTAGCGAGGGAGGACTGCCCGATCCATCCCCTCCGCTCAGGGCTACGAGCAGCTGCAGAGCATCGACAGGATTCCAGGGAGGCTGGCATGGCGGGGAGCTATTTGAGGAGGTGCTCTGCTTGGGGGAGAGACAGAGAAGTTGAGAGGGAGCGGGAGGAGTGTGTGGCTGCTGCGGAGGCTTCGCGAGTCTGGAGAGCTCGCGCGAGCGTGGGGAGGCTGGGTTGGTGCCGTGCACCACCGGAGGAGGGTACGCTAGGCTCGCCGGAGCCAGGTACGCGTCCTCATCCCCTCTTCTTTTTCGTTTGCAGCATATGCCATTTTAGGGCAAGGATCTTGAGTAATGCATGAAAAATGTTGTATAAATCATGATAAAATGTGGAAATGATGTGATTGTGTAAAATAGCATGTTTAGGATGTGATCATGCTATTTTATGGGGTTTTTGTGTGGATTTCGTGGATATTGAGAAAGCATGCTACAGTGATGATTTTTGAGCTTCATGGCTTTGTGATTTTCGTTAGAACA
>JAMKQA010047052.1:0-21558 GCA_024699735.1 Posidonia australis | reverse complement strand
AGATATGCCAATATTATTGCAAAATAACTGAAATTGTTCATATGATTCCCATCTCAATGGATCGAGTCTTATTGACTCCCTGTTGATCCCAGGGGATGTATTGCCACTATTCATATTTAAGGAGCAATTAGAAGCCAAATTGCAAGTAAAATCATTAGAATATTCTGCAGAAGAGCTAACAAACTCACCTGGTGCATGAATTGGGGTGGGAGGCCTTGGGGAGGGCTTTCCAGATGTTGTAGCACTAGTGTCCTCTTGATCCAAATAGTCATAAATGGCCATAATTTTTTTGAATTTGGCCAGGGAGAAATTTCTGGCTTTGCATTCTGTCTCCACCCAAGTGGATGTGGCATTGGAAGTGTCAGCCAGGTTACAGGAAGAGGGAGTGGCAATTGCCAGTCCAGAGGTGGTAGATGGGGTAGGAAGCAAACCCTCAGAGGTAGAAGGGGGTGGTGGAGAGAAAGAGGGTCGTTTCCAGACATTCTTCCCTGATTTGTGTTGGGTTTTGGGAGTAGAGGTGTTTTTCCCAGAGTTAGGACCCCGCCAGCCTCTGTAATTTTTGAAAGTTTTTCTAGTGGGTTGTAGGCTCCTAGATGAGGGAGCCTGTTTAGGTCAGGCAGGGAAACTTGGTTGTATTGTGGTAGCAGAAGAACATAAATCCCAACTGTGTCGATATTTTATTGGGTAAACTGTCTTACCATAAGCAAAAAACCTAACATCTGGTATCTCTTTGCCAAGGAGGAGTTTAATCCGTATCCTAGAATAACCAAGGAATTTTACTCTGTCTAAAGACAAATCAACATCTAATAGTTCAGCAAAGTCAGAAACAAGTCGATGAAAGACATCAGCACACCAAAGATGATGGGGGATCCCCTCCAGACGGATCCATATTCCTTCCTCTTTTAAGCTAAGAACAGCATTGGAACTGGAGGTCCAATGCACAAAAGAAGCCGAAAGGGATTGCAGGGAAGAGCCAAAACGACCAAGTATGTCGTTTTTGGACTTAATAAAAGGAAATTTAAGCAAAAACTTCCCAAGAGCAAAGTCGGATACCTCTATTTTGGCATGGGGAGGTCAGTTACTAACAATATGTTGTGAAAGAATGTCCACAGTGAGGAGGGAGGCATGGTCAGTAACTATTGCACACCGAGCATAGTGTAATGTGAGCTCACATGATGCATCTGAAGGGTGAATCGTAATGGGATTCTGGGGGGAGAAACTGGCCATATTTTCTCTAGGAGGGTCCTGAAAAAAGTTACAGATGGCAATGGAATGAGTCGCTGCTTTGCAGCGGTAACAATTACCCGAAAATCTACATGTACTCTGAAAATGACCCCTCAAACCACATTTAAAACATCGATTGCTATCTGTATAGTAACGTACCAGAGGAGAAGGGACCGTCTTCCGTTTTTTCACCAGAGTCCACCCGGGGGATACCGTCTCAGGAAGATGTTTTGCACCGGAGGGGGAGGAGGAAAGAAGGGCGGCAAAACGGGAGCCACTACTTGTGTAGTTGGTATCGTCAGAGAAAATCTCTGAGGAAATCATCGTGGAGTCAGACAGTCTGACTGTCATAGTATTTTCGGGCGGCTCAAACGACGTAAAATTATTTTTAAAATAAGAAGAGTCGCTCATTTGAATATTAGGAGTGGGGTCATTAATGTCAAAAAAGACCGGCATGGCAGGTGGGACAGGTGAGAGCACGTCGTCTGACATGTGTGCAGGGTTCAGAGGTCGAGGCGGACCCATCAAGACTTCATTTGCCAACGAAGTCGCTAATTCATTAGTAATATTATTGCAATTAACCTCCAAATCCTCATTAAAACCTAATTGTGGGATTAAAGAATTTGCAATGATTGGGGGAAGATATCGAGAATATCCACAGACAGACCCCGAGGAGACAGAGGCGCCGTCCTCAGACCTGACACTATTCGAAAGACACGAAACCCTCGAAACAATGCCCCCCCGCTGCGATCCCACTGGCGGAAGGAGGCTCGCCGGCAATAACGGAAGAACAGGATCACAATCAGACAAATCACCGGAACCAGCAAAATCAGAAGTACAACCACTAAGTCCCAAATAAGATCGATCATATTCTAGATCATTAACCAAAAAAATATGCGCGGGCCAGCACTTAGTAACCCCATAAAAAAGCTCCCAGGAGACAGTGCCGGAAGGGGCAAGCACGTCGGAGCAAATAAAACACCGATTAACTGAATAAAACCACAGAGGTGCCAAATATTTGGTAAAAAACAAACAATCCACGCAGATGCATGAAGAACATTTATCAGTCGCAAACAAATAAGCAGAAGCACCAAAAGAAATCATCAAAACCCTAGATCTGGATGAGCAGTTAAGCCCCTCCATGGATCTACCCCTTCTGAGTCCAGAAAGGGAAGGGGAGTCCCGCACCGAAGAAGCAGATCGTGGATCTGAGGTCGATACAGGGGAAGGCACCTTCCTCCTACGACTTCCCCGAGGCGGGGCCGTCGAAGCGGGAGTGAGGGAAGAAGTTACCAGCCGACGGTAAGCATGCATAGAGCTTGCGAATGGGGTCTCGGCGGAGGTAGGAGCCTTTCTGGAGTGGAGGAAGTAAGGGGAAGGTGACACAGTAGTAGATCGACGGTCCACGGAGGCCACCAGTGCAGAGCGGCGGCCCGCAGAAGGCGCCATCACCGATCTAGGGCACTGGAGAACAATATCGAGAGAGAGATCTCTTTGTATTGTGTGAGGGCTTTTTTCGCGAGAGAACAGTTGTGAAGGTTTAGATTGAGAGATGGTTGAGTTGATAGTTCAAAAAAGTTGCTTGAGTAATGGGTGACACTGAATGACATTGGTATACCACTTCTTGTTGAGAATCAAAAAATGAAAATTACCAGTGAGGAGGCTGGAAGTAAAGCTCTGACTCTGAAGTGGATTTTTCTAACGATGAAGTGGGGGATAACAACGAAGGCCTCTAGTTCCACTGAATAAACCTAGAGAATCCTAACTTGTCAAAGGATACCAAGTTTAACGGTAGTAACACATTTAGGATTGCACTAACATAGTATTGTATCGTCTGCAGTCACTCGGTCTAGTGGTGAAGTTTCTTTGTGGTTGTACGAGAGATTGGGAGTTCGACTTCTACAGACATCATATATATTACATCATTTGGTGGTGGTTTCTCATAACGAAGTGTTTGAATTTAATATATATCAATTACAGTTTACAAAAACATAGTATTGTATCAATCATGAGAGTGAATCCACAAGGGTTACAGCTAAACGTTCATATTTGACTTGTAGTTGAAGAGTACGTACTTACAAGGCTGATGGATGGAGTTACATTCCAAGTTATTTAAGGACCAAACACATTTTCTTTTGTTAGTAAGGTTGGAATTCGATGACATCTAAGTATTGAATAGCTTCCAAGGACAAGGGTTGATTAAAACGAAATGGAGGGAGGATTAGGGGGGAAAGGATGTGTCAGCAAGACTAGAAGGAAGGTAC
Organism: Posidonia australis; assembly: GCA_024699735.1. Lineage (NCBI taxonomy): Eukaryota > Viridiplantae > Streptophyta > Magnoliopsida > Alismatales > Posidoniaceae > Posidonia > Posidonia australis. Next base: position 18,070 of record JAMKQA010047052.1, on the reverse strand, counting down.
CACTAAGACTTATCATAGGATTTGGTTAAGGAAGGTAGCATTGAGGGAGCTACATGGTAGTGGGAGAATCTTTTTGATCTTGTTTTAGATCTAGTGGAGTAGCTGAACAAGAGAAACACCGAAAGCACAATCAAGTTTAAGGTAGACGATGATCACAAGTTCAAAAAGACGTTCATGTGCTTCACGGCTTGAAAACAAAGCTTTATAGAAGAGTGTAGACTAGTCACTAGGTTTGATAATTGACACTAAAAAACAAGGTTTAAAGGTATTTGTCTAGCAGCCATAGCATTGGATGGTAACCACCGAATGTTTCCTCTCTCTCAATTGTTAACTCTGGGAATACAGACAACTAGAATTTGAGAATTGGTTTTTATAGTGTTTGGAGAAATAAGTTGAAGAAGTACAAGACATGGTCTTCCTATTTGACGGGGGACTTGAAGAGAGAGCAATATTTTTTGTGGCCAACATCTGCGCATACAACGTGTGCTAGGCATTTGTACAAACATTTCAAGAAAGGTCAAGGCTAGGGTGTCGACATGGAGAGTGTGGTCTGGAATACAGCTAGGGTCTATAGGAAATTAGACATTTGACCTACAATTCTACAAATGAGAAAGCAAATAAGAAAGGTCAAGGCAAAGTAATAAGCAGTTGATGTTTGTTGAGAGGAATAGCTAGTTTTTGGAGCAAATTCATGTTTGGAGTTTGCAGTAAATGTCACCATATTGTCAACAATATGTCATAATTTTTTAATGCCTATATTGGAGATGCTAGATACAGTGTAAGGTGTGCATGCAATAAAATAGAAGTTAATGAAAGCTTTATATGTAAAGAAGAATATTGGGCATATGCAAAAAAATATTGGTAGATATTTCCAGAGGTCTAGGGGATACTAGGTGTTGAGATCTTAGAAGCAATAGTTAAAATAATGAGGACAATGTCTCATTGTTACAGTGATTGGGAGAACTTTAAACTCGTCACAGGATCTTAGATTCGAATCCTAGAACATACATAAAAATTCACCTCTAACTATCTCAACCATTAACAAAAAAATAGCTAAAATAATGAGGTATGATAGGAGGTGTACCATTTGACGAAGAGGCGCACACTAGAAGTTGCAGGCAATGACAGGTAACTTGATTGCCTTGTCCCTTGTTGTTGCATTCATAAGCATTTTAGGACAAGTTAGATGGAAACAGTCACTATTATACAATGGAGACATACAAAAAAAAAACTCACGTCTAAGCCATTAGTCCATGCCTAATAAGCCTCTATGGTCCAAAGTTGATTTGGATTTTGTAGTAAAACCCCTTTTTACAAAGGTGCAACCAGATAGACACAACAACCAAAAGATGAGGAGCCAACATGAATAAATAGGGAGTCATCGGACATAGAGGCAAGCCAAGTGCAGGTTCTTAATTTACTCGTTGATGAGACGCCCAAAAAAGAATGACTCAAGTTATGCACATGCAACGGTAAGTATTAACAGTTTTTTTTTTTTTTGAAACGATTATTGATATATATCACAATCAAATACTTGGTTATGAGACCACCACCTAGTGATGTAATATATATGATGTTTGTAGGAGTTAAATTTTAGACCTCTCGTACAACCACAAAGAAATTTCACTACTAGACCAAGTGACTACAGACAGTAAGTACTAACAGCCTCTTAAGCACTAGTGAGTTATTTTCATATTTTATTTTCTTATTACTATATTTAATTTTCAACACAAGTGATGGTTATAATCTCATTTTTGTGTACCAAGAAATAAGGAAGGAATAACCAAAAATCCAAACAATCTCACAAGAAAGAAGAAAAAGAACACAGCATTAGTGACTGTCTGAAGATGGATTGTCCTTAAATATACATGACATGACATCACAATTGATGAATGTTAGACCTCTACCAAGGGATGAAGATTACTTCTTCATCGAAAGAAAGCGAACATGATGAAGAGATTTGTCGCGCAATGGACGAACATGAAGGAGCTTTTATCTTCGAGCAGATTAATATATGAAAATTCTGATTGAATAGGAAAGTTTCAGTTTCACGCATTTGCACACCATCAATGTGACATGGAACTAAAATTTTATAAATTGGAAATATAGGTGCAAAGGTGTTTGCTTTCAGCATCCTTAATTCTTGGGACACATTGAGAAGCCTGTTAAACGTCAAAACGTATCATATCAATGCTTGAGTTTTTTTTTTTTTAAACGGTAAGTTAATATTAATATTTCCCTTGGCTATATAACCACCATCAAGAGATGAACATTATCAAAAGACAGATTGTATCTAAAAATACAAACCTTACGGAACCATATGTTCCAACCAATAATTGCTTCCTTTCAATAGACTAAACAAAAAATTTCCAGTGACAATCTTATTGTTTTCAGATCGATTAACAAAACATTAATCATTGCAAAAGATTCTCCTCAGTATGATCTAGAGAAGGCTAGTTAGTATCCATCACTGACTTGGAATTTTAAGGAGTTGATGGTACTTACTCCAATTCCTTAGTTGTTGGAAATAAGATACTGAGCGGAGGACTTCTTCTTTTTCAAAGTTTGTACCCAGACATTCTATTCAACATTGAATAAAAGAAATAATATCATTGATAATCATATCAACTCTTGAGTTTATCATATGTTTTAAGATTTTAAATGTGTCTTATCAACAACTTTCATAGAATTTGGAGTGTGGAATACTACAGGCAAACAGAATTAGGAGGAATTAAGATTTCTCAGGGAATAAGGAAATTTGATTTCCTTTGACACATTTACTGTTGTTTGTGCATGTTACCGAAATAAAAAGAATGTGAATTCTTTCAAAAATGTTGTATTTTTTGTCATCTTTCTAATTTCGAAGTCTTTTACATAGTAAAGAAATTAGAAGGAAATTATATATATTCTTAAGTAAAGTTTGTCATACATCATAGTTTGACAATAAAGTTTACTTAAGTTTATAAAAAATATTATATTACACTATTTTTGATAATTAAATCCATAAAATAATTATATAATATTAAATAAATAAATATCAATATTATAACACACCATTATTTGATACGTTATTAAAACTACAAAAATTATTGAATAGATATACCTAGTTATTTGATAATAATTTTTTCTAAAATCACTATATATTATTAAATATAATGTATAATATTATCATGCATCATTATTCAAAAATATATTTTACTAAAATTTTATAAATAAATATTATATAATACTAAAATGTCATTATTTGTTAATAAAGTTACTAAAATTATTTTATGTTATTAAATGAATAAAACATAATATCAATATACACAGTTATCAACATAACTAAAATATTATTACATTAGATAAAATATAATATTAGCATACACCATTATTTGATAATAAATCAATATTAAACAATTAAAATAAGTATTATAATATACCACTATTTGATAATATTGGTTACTAAGATATCATACATTCTAATATAAAGAAAATAAAATATTATCATATATCAATATTTGATTAAAAAGTCTACTATACTTATTATATATCCCTAAATAAATAAAATAAAATATTAACATTACCATTAGTTGGTAATAATTTTTTTTAAATCCATTGCATATTCTTCAATAAATAAAATATTATATTATTCTACATAATTATTTAATAATAAATTTACTAAAACCATTGTGTATCAAGCAAATGTCAATTATGTGGAAAACCACTAGCTTATAGAAATAGCACAATTGAAGTGGCCAAAACAACACCATTAGAGAGGAGGGTGAATTATGTTAAAATTCCAAGGACTACTGACATTCCAAGGAGGGAAGCAACGGAAACAATTTTCTTACTAAATCGTTTACTATAATGTACACAAACAGCATGATTTAGATAATCAATAGAAAATTAAAGTTTCTCTAAATCAATTCCAATACGTTCCACAATCAAATCTGTCTTCTATCAATCAGAAGCGGAAGTAATCTCTATGACCATGAAAAGAATTGTCAGCCTAAACTCAGAACGACCGGCCTCTGTGACTATCAGGTTAAGGGAAGAAACTGAAACAGCAGAAACTGCACGAGCTTGAGAAGGTGGCATCTACAAAAGCTAAAATAAACCTTTGTATCAATAAAATAACGTCTAAAAAAATGCAAACACAAAATGTTATTTAAATCTTATATGTACAGCAGCATCAAGAGCTTATCAATCATCAATATACTACATCAATTAAATGAAAAAAAAAGCACTTATTACCAAAAAGAACATCGAATTACATGGTACCATAGGATGACTGCTGTCACAGAAGGCAACCTCGCTGTAGACTTGCAAATTTCCCCACTCAATGCATCTTTAACCGGTATTTACAGAGCCTCCCTTGTTGGTACCTTGCAGCTCCATAGGGGAGCTTGAGATGCTACCAACTGAATTATGCGTCTGTGAGCTTAACTGTGGGCTAGCAGGTCCAGGTCCTGCAGTACTTCCATTATTCATTTGCTGCAATGTCCCCCCACTTAGTTGCTGAGGGCTCATTGCAATCTGTTGGCTTAATGGTTGTGGGCTTATCTGCTGCTGTTGCATTGCCACAGCCGGAGGAGACCCAATCATGGATGGAGAGCTCACCTGTGACTGCTGCAATGGGGAACTAATTTGCTGCTGCTGCAGTTGTTGTATCTGTTGCTGCGGCAACTGCTGCTGTTGTTGTAACTGCTGCAATTGCTGCTGTTGATTCAAGTAAATATTTGTCCCTGGCATCTTTGGTGGTCCCATGGATGCAATTGCATTTCGTTGCAATGAACCCATGTTAGGCCGAACAAGCATACCCATTGAGCCTGAAAGCATCTGATTACTATTTCCTGGCAAATTGGTAATACCACGTTGGGCACCATACATCCGACTTGGCTGCATCCTATAGTTCGCTAATGCAGTAGCCTGAGACATGCCAGGACGGAGACCTACACCAAAACTGGTTGCAGAATTCAAATTCATCTGGTTTGCACTCATGTTGCTTAAACCTTGCATTTGTGCAAGGGATGCGCGCACACCACTCACACCCATAACATTGTTTAGAGCACCAAGACCCATCACACTATTCCCCATTCCCATGGCCCCAAGCCCCATCATCCCTTTCCTTGGAAATTGCGGTTGCTGAGCCTGCTGTGATGCCTGAAGTTGCATCTGGGTCTTATTCATCATGGGGCTACCACCCAATTGCATGTTCGAATTCTGCCCCATCAATTGTGTGAGAGGGTTCATTTGTAGCATGGATGAAGATCTCTGGATCTGAGCATGTTGAAGCTGTTGCTGCTGTTGTTGCTGTTGCTGTGCTTGTTGTTGCATTTGATTTTGTTGGCTCTGCAGCTGGAGTTGAGACTGCATTTGGTGCTGCTGCATCTGACTTTGCTGCTGAATCTGCTGCTGCTGAAGCAGGCCTTGCTCCATCTGCTGTGGTCTTGTGGACATTGTAGCACTTGGACCACTTGGCAAATACCCTTGAGATATAGGCGAAACATGGGCATTTCCAGGAGGCAACATCCTCGTATTGTTGGGAAGGTTCTGAGAGCCCAGGTGACTGATATCATTATTGTTGTTATTAACCAAAACAACGTTAGATTGTTGACAAGGAACCCCTTCTGGTTGCTGTATCTCAGGTACAGGACTGTCCAGAGACATGCCAGGAACAGAAGATGGATTTCCAGAACCAGTGTTCGTACGAGCCACTGTTTGATCATCAATCACTTGATATCCATCACGTTCCATCTAAAGATCACAGAAAACAAATCAGTTTGAAGAAGAGCATTCTCACCATAAGTAATTAAGAAGACTCACCAACAATTTATGTTGTGCAGCAAGCAAATCTGCATGGTGCTGAAAAAAAATTCAAAGTGAATCAGCCATCCAATTATGTAAATCAAGGGGAGAGAGAGAGAGAGAGATTCCAAATCTCACAGTGCTAGGCAATATGATCATACAATCCTGTAAGTGAATGTCTGACTCTTCCACATCACCATACTGCATGATCACATTGCCATCGTTAAGCTTTTCATTCATAATCAGTCTGTACCGACTCCTACCTGTCATACCAGCAGTAATTACAACAAAAGTAGAACGGACAACATAAATCGGTATGAAATTGACTGTTATTATGGACAAGAGGGATTGTGTTTTTTTAACAAGTGAAAAAACAGACCTTGAAACGTATTCGGCTGTCCATAAGTCACTATTCTTCTCTTACAATTGTTCATGGTACCACCAATGAGTGATCTAGACATAGGTCTCAGTAGATCTTTCAAATCCTCGGCAATATTTAAACCTGAAAGACAGCGAGCTATCTCCTCTTTAGAATGTGTCAAAGGTTTGTTAACATTGAAGGTTTCAACCTTGTTTTTCTTCACATTGAGTTGGTATCTGGAAAGACAGCAAATTCAATTGCATGAGACCAGCAGTCAGACAAAATCTTATCCATATATGGACAAATAATAACATCCCTAAATGTGGATTACACAAACTATGCAAACACACTATATCTGACTGTCAAGAACCTCATTTAAGTATCTCTTGAAATTTGATGTATATATCAGAAACATAATGGGACTAAGGCACAGTTTTGTATCCAGAAAATGACAATGAAGCAAAAATAAGAGAATATGAAGGTGAAATAAGCAATCATCTACCACTTCTAAGATTCATAAAATATATCAAATAAGATATTGCAGGTCACCATGGAGAAAACACTAAGTTGAAATAGGCAATTGTTGACCAATGCTTGATTTACATATCATACCTTTGGGTCATCAGATCTATCTTTGAGAATTTCTCAAGTACAACCGAGTCAGCCATTGAAGCCGCTAGAACTGATGGGCTACTAGCATTTGGTGGTGTACTAATATTACTGACACTTACAGGGGATGCAACTCCACTCATCGCATGGGATTTACTCATGGAATTCACTTTCCGCTTTTGGGGTTGCCTCTGCATCGAATCACTAGGGCTTGATGGTACAGAAGCAGGCACAAGCACCGCATTAGAAATAGTTGATGCCTTTTCCTTTTGTGATCCAAACGAAGACGCTGCTGCAACTGCACCAAACTGACCATTTAACAAGCCAGTGGACAGCTCTCCAGATTTTGTTGATCTAGGAGACTGGATAGATGTTGCAGCAGAAACACGGGGACTCTGTGGAACTCTCCTTTTCGGAAGCATATCATCCTTCCTTGTGTCCTTTTCTACCGGAGAAGATAGGTTATGCCACTGCTGCTGAGTAGAAAAATGGGGCTTCCCGAATGGTTGCTGGGGAAGCTGCTGTGACCGCAAATGCTGATGATCCAATGCATTGCTTTCTGTTTCAGGCATCTGCAGCACATTTTTGAATTTCTCAGCTTCTTGCCTATCCAACTTCTCAATTTCAGCTTGCTCCTGCTTTATGCCCCTTTTAATTCCCTGCTGATTCAGATAGAAAGAATTTCCTGCCTCCGAATTTGAAATATCACTTACCACAGGTGAGAAGTACTTCTGCCCAGAAATGCTGGTGGCATATTGAACGCCTTTTGCATCCATTTGCTGTGGTAATGGTGCAGTCTTCCAATGCATATCTGCTCCTGTTGACACCTCTGCCTGGATCCCCAGTAGATGCTGGTTGACCTCTTGTCCAACTGGTGCCTGTTTTAGTCTCTTGACGTTTGACATACTTGTCTGCTGCATATCCTGGTTGTCCTTCTTATCAGGATAAGAGCTCATAATATTCTGCGACAATGGGACTTGGGCATTGATCACAGGAAAGTTATTAGTGCCGACAGGAAACCAATCCTGATTAATTCTTGGGTATGCAATAGATGGCTGGTATGGTGGCTGAGAAGTTGGAGGTAGGGCTGGTGAGGATCCTTCCTGCACAAGTCTTGTAGCTTGTGCCCCGCTGGAGGCATGTTGCACTGCCACGCTCTCATGAGCCTGCTGCCCTGCTAAATCACCAGAAATAGCTCTTAAATCTCCTGATTCATGGTATGTATTCTCAGGCACCCTTCCGACACAGACTTTTTTCCCAAGGGTTTGATCATTTGATGCATTCAGATGTTCTGTTTGTAGCAATCGTTTTCTCTTTCCATTAGATATAACCAGATTGAGCTGTAGAGAAAAGTTTATCAAAATGATAATCTGTTAACCACATATAAGTCTATCAAAGTTGTTTCTCTCACTCAAATTCTCAGGCAAGCTGCAAGTAAATACCTTGTTTGGGGTAGTGTTAGAGCAAAGTCGATCCAACATCGGTGTCGGGTCTAGACGAAGTTGTGGTTGTAAAGCTTTTAAAACACGAGACTCCACTTCCTGGATAGAAGGATGGTTTAACCTAAATTATTCAATGAACAAAAGAAGCATTCTATTATAGAGAGTATGTTGACGTACAGACCATCAGATCGCTATAAGTCCAGGAATCATCCGAGATTGTAGAAATGTCCTTGACAATATTTTCCAAGGACATCCGGAGTAGCACTTTGTTAATAATTGGAACCACTTCTGCAGAAGAACCATTATTTCCTTCAGGCATGCATTTTCTGTAGTCACGTACCTAAGAAGAAGATTAGAGATGAGCAAATAATATTCAGATTAGAAGGCTCATAAGAAAGAAATGGGCATCTTACAAAATTGATTAGGATCAGTCAAGAGAGGAAACAACAAACTAAAGGAATAAAGTTTCCTCTTGGAATAAAATTATGTTCATCGCATTTCAAACATTTTCCAGAAATCAGGAAACTACATTGTGAATTTGCTTGTCACACATAAATTGCAGGCTAAATATATAGATGTCGGATATACTAGCTATGAATTTGTAAGAAAATTTCTACTTTATGAGCCTTAAAAAGTTTATTTAGTGGGAACAAAATACAAGCATGATCCAGTTAAAGAAGCAGAATATAGAAGTGGCATGGAAAAGAAGGAACAGGAATAGACAAGAAGCATGAACAAAAAAATAATTGAACACAAATAAAGAAAAGAGAGGACCTCAATAACTTACCTCACAGACTATGGTTCCATTGTAATATTTGCTTGGGATATCATCTAGAATATCTCCTGGTAGCCGACCTGACTCAATTGCCTTCAAACAGATCATAGAACAAAAACAATTGTAAACTTTAACTCCGGATATGAATCACCAATGTAAATAAGTTATCTACAAAATGGTAGCATTTAGCTTGAAAGCTGAAAATTGTCACTAAACCAATATGATGACAATAATCGTTGTTGTGAAAATAGAAGGCCTTGGAGAAGGCAAACAACTGATATTGCAAGCACATAGAGAGCCCCATCTTATTTGGCTTTAAAGTGTATGGTAGAGATCCAAACATTACTCATAATGAAAGTGTCTCTGCCACTTCCCCCTTTCAAATTCCTCTAAGAGAAGAACAACCATTGTACAAGACAGAAGTCTCTTCTTTCTTCATCCCTTCTCTTGAAGGGAGTGAATTTCATGGAAATACAAAATAGATTCTTGTAACTGATTGATTGAGACAGATCAATCACACTGATATTGTAGGCCAGAATGTTACAAAACCTACTAGGCAACTATCATGGTTCTTAACATCAACACGGTTTTGGAAAATGGAGATACGACATTTGCATGTATAGTTTTGTTTACTGGATTTTGGTGGGTGAGTCAGTGGCGTGCTGTGCGTGTCTTCCATGTCGATTGAAACTCAGTTTTTTTTTTTCACTGCAAAAATGCATGTCGTCCGACACGCTTATTTTTGCTACCAACACGAACAAAAGGGATTCTCAGGTCATATCTCAGTCTCCATTTCTCATTCTTCTACTCTTCTTCAACATTTCTCTCTACAATCTACATGGGTTCTTAGGTCAGATCTCAGTCTCCTTTTTCGTTTCTCTACACGGGTTCTCTACTTTTCTTCAAGGTTTTTCGCTAAAGGTTTTTCTCTACTCTTCTAAGAGCTCAATCTCCAGGTGCTATAGTGCTATTTCATCTCTCCTCCCTCTTTTTCCTAAGATAAGTAGATAATATACTTAGATCTCTTGATTTTACAGCAAATTCGATGCTTTTATTTTTGGGATTTTGCTTTGGTTTTCATGTAAATTTACATATTACACTTAGATTAGGAATTAACACTTACATATTTTGTTTTGATATAAATCTTAGGTATACAAAATAGATCTACCATAAAAACATATAGATCTCAGGTTTTTGTATATAATATTTTTATTTTTTCATTTTTTTTTAATGTTAATAACTTGATGTACATAGATATTACATTGATCTAACCTAATAAATGTAAAATCTAACCTAAAAATTCTATAAATTCATTAAAAAACAGTAAATAAAAAAAAGTAAAATATGTATAACTTAAAAAAAATCAGAAAATCAGAATATTTTGTAAATAATTAAAAATCAGGAAAATATTGAAACCTTTGAAAATCATTCAGATATTTTGTAAATAAGTTAAGAAATGAGGAAAATAATAAGTTGAAAAAATGAAAATATTTTCAAAATTTTGCAGAAAATCAGAAATAATATTAAACGTACAAATTATTAAATAAAATATCTCAAAAAATTGTGAAAATCATAGAAAAATCAAAAATAAGGAAACATATTTTAAATGCATGAGTATTTTTCTTCATATAATTAAACTTATTTAATTTTTTGTTTTCAGTTTTCATAATGTCAAGTTCTAATGGATCTCAAAGTAATAGAAGTGGTAATGAAGAGAGAACTGCTAGATCTGATAATCCAAGAGGATGGTTACACGTATATGTTGTCAACAACGACTGATAGAAAACAAAATGCAAGTACTATGGAAAGAGAATGATGACTGTGAATATTACTAAATTGAAGCAACACCTTGTTAGCAAATACAACAATGTTAACAAGTACAAGTCATGCACAATTGTCATTCGTGATTAGATGAAAAAGTTACTAAAATACATAAAATCCAAGAAAAGTGACAACGCAAAAGAGATAAAAGATTCAAAAAGATTTTGTTTGATGAAGGAGAGCATGAGTCCATCGTTGTACCATATTCAAATGATAATATGGTGTATCCTTTAGATTATCAAACGTAAGATGAGAAAGACATGTATAGGAGAACTATAATGGTGTTAAAAAATGAAGAATGACATAAAAAGCAAATTCAAAAATCCTATCGTTCTAGAATTGTCAGTTTGGTACAAGTAGCAGTGGCAATAGTAGTGTATAAAAAGATATGGATAAAGACATTATAGAAATGTTTACAATATACAGTTAAAGATACGACAATCCAAATTCAGTAATATGTAGAACTAAAAGTCGAAATAAAATACTATTAAGGACATGTCTGAAAATACTAGAGAGAAAGTTGATCAAATTGTGGTCAAATATATATTTTTTAACGCTATTCCCGCGAATACTACAAAAAAACCGTATCTACAACATATGCTTGATGTAATAGTCGGATAAGGTATGGGAGGAAAAACACCAACTGATTATAATATAATAAACAAGTATCTCAAGTCAAAAAAAAAAAAGTTAGAAAACTACATCGATAATAGCCAACCTATGAGATGACTATTATATGTGATGGTTGAACAAGTATCACCAAAAAATAGATCAACTTCATGGTCTACTATGATGACCACACAATTTTTTTAAAGTTCATTGATGCTTTTGATGTTATCAAAGATCATAAATACCTTTATGAGTAAATTATGAAAGTCATTAAGTGAAATAATCAAATGTGGTTCGAATTATCATCAACAATGACAATAATTTCAAAAAAAAATCGATGAAAAAATCATGTCCAATTATCCTATCTATTAGATACCATGTGTTGTTCATTGTATTGATCTGATACTTAAGGATTTTAAAAAGACAAAGTTTGTGGAGAAAATTGTTTAAAAAGTAAAGGTTGTAACAAACTTCATTTACAATGACTCCTACCTATTAATCTTTATGAGGTCACCTGAGTATTGTGATGGTAACTTGATTCGACTTGGAGTTACTCAATTTGCAACAAATTATATTACTCTCCAATCAATGATTGATAAAAGAAACAGACTAAAGTACATGTTTAATTCACAAGTATGGTATAAATATCGTAAAAGTGATACTTTAATTGGTAGGAGGATAAACTCCATAATTAATAGTTAATCTTTTTGGATGGACATTTGAAAGATAGTGAGCATAATAAAGTTAATTTCAAAGATCCTTTGCTTAATAGATAGTGATAAGAAACCTGTAATGAATTTCTTATACGAAGTAATAAAGTTGATAAAAGATACTATAAAAGATGTAATATACAAATCTTTAAAAAGATACTTGAAGATTATCGAAGAAAAATGATCCGATACATGAAGCTGATAAATAGTTTGATATGTAAGTACATATTTGTCACAAATATATTTACATTATAATTGATTGCTTAATGATTCTTCTTTGTCAATATAGCATACTATCTTAACCTATAGTTTTAATACGATCATGAACTTGAGAATCTTACTATTTACTATCTTCTATAAGAATAGCGATAAAGAAATTAAAACCAAATGTAGACATTCAAATACAAGCCTTAAATGAAATTAAATACTTTAGAAACTAAATGTTCGGATTTGAAGATCCTTAAGAGATTCTTAATTATGCTTCGATAGCTTTAAGTAAGAATTTGACTATTATTTATTTCATTTCATAACATTACATCATAATATGAATAATAAATTAATAATTTAATATCATATTCAGGTCAATGATAGATGTTAAACGGAACAGATGCTCCAAATTTAAGAAAAATTACAATAAAAAATTTATCTCAGGATGTGAAAGAAATTATAGTACATTTAATCTTATCCATACAAAAAGAAAAAATAGAATGAAAACTCAAAGATTAAATAATCTTACGTTTGTACACTATAACATAAGATTGAGAATGAAACATATTAGAGAATAAGGAGATAAGTAACACTACGACTCAATCGATTAAGCGTATATATACAAGGAGGACGAAAATAAAGATCCTCCACTTAAGTAGTTGCAAGAAAATAAACAACTAGATAAAAAATAATGTAGACCAAATTCAAAAATTCCTACTGAAATGGACATTTATGTTGAAAAATACATTAATACATAAGAACATTTTTGTAATGAAACTCTAGATTTAAGTGGTGAGAGTGACATAGATGATTCCTTACAACCACCAGACCATGATAAAGGCAGTGACAGTGGATATGCAGTTTAATCTAAAACTAAAGACCTACGAGGAGAAAATTAAAAATTACTTAGCTCATTCACAAGAGAAGATGAATTCACACATACCACGCAAGATGAGCATCATGGAGTTCAACAACCATGATCAAATCCTTTGTCGTATCATCGTAAACAAAAATCTCGTGAAAACACAACAAAAGACTCATATTCTTGGAATAATCATGCTAGAGAAAGTTTATTAGAGTCACTTGGCTGTCATTTGACTCTCAGAATATCTATAATCCTATAGATTCTTATGGCTACAGCACTTTTGGAGATTATTCTTATGAACAATCAGACTATACCTCTGAAAGTGGATGTACGAGAACTTCATCATCATAAGTCCCAAGTCAACAAAGTGAATGGAAATGAGCTTCATCTTCAATCATGCATCACCACAAACAGAAAATGAGCAACAACCTCATCAAAGTCCTTCCAGTCAAGATTACTTCCCTCGATAACCTCAACAAGTATTTATTCCACAGTATCTACAAATAAGGTTCTTGATTCAACTTCCACTGTCACAGTATCACTATCATGTTACACAATACCCAATAGATTATAATCATATCTCTTGAAACAACTATATAGTGTGGAAGGAGTCACAAATTTGACAACAAAATCATCGTAACTACAATATAGCTGAACAACAAAAAGATATTGATGAATCAAGCATTTTTATGTTACACAAAAAGACATTCTTTCAGGTATTAAGCATATATGATGTAACATATATAAGGTAACTTTCACGAGCACTTTTGTTTTTAAACATTTATTAAGCATTTTTATGCTTTAAAATATTTATATTAAGTTTATTTAGCGTATTTCAATATGATACATGTTTAGAAAGTTAATCTAAATAGTCTTAAATGTAGATTATTGTTTGCTTTAGCTTATCCTAAAGTTTCAAAGCAAAATTCTAAGTTTTTTAACTATTTCCATGGACTTTCTTAAATTTACTGTGTTTCCGTCGATATTTCCACCGATGATCGACATATTTCTTATTTTTGTCAAACCGAAGTCAAACACGAAACCGACGTTTAAAACCTTAACTACTACTCTACATTATGATCAAAATTATCACAGGAAGACCAACAATCACATTAAGATACCAAGAATATGGTGAAAAAATAAACAATATCTTCCTTCAAATGTCCCCAACTTACAATAAAGTATGCCAAGAAGCAAAGACCTTTTCTCTTGAGAATGAAATTGTTGACTTTCCATCAGTTTAGAAAGCACTTATAAAGTTTCCGATGAATTAGGTTTTTGGCCTTCTTAAAGCTAAGTTTCTGTCCGTATAAAAGGTACTTGACCATTCACTCACCAATAAGTGGTTCAGAATAGCTGAATGCTAAACAAGACAGTCTTCTCAAAGAAGTACTATAAGGGTAATGAGCCAGAGTTGGTATATGCTACTTACAGAAAACAGTGTTTGTGACATCCTATTGTATGGATGCAACGACTTTGAGACATCTTGAAGTGAAGCTTGAAGCTTAACCATCTGCAATCACATCTTCATTTCAGAAAACAAAGAAACAAACTTTTAAGATGATGGCAAGCTAATCGAGAGTTCTAATCCTTTAACAAACCTCACTAGGCTTCTCAATAGAAAATCCATCTGGAAGAAGGTTCAGTGAAAAGGAAATTTCATGATCTGGCAAGAAATAAAAGAACTGATATTGATTCCATGGTGTTGATTTAAAAGAAGAAAAGGCTGATAATGATAACAATTAATTTCCACCTGGAGAAACATGCTTGCCACCACTTGCAGATGATACTGAGAAACCAACACCACCTGCATCTGCTTGAGCAATATTTACCTGGATGATGAATAAGAAATAAGTTAACAACCAGCAACAGTAAGCTACCCTGCAAGCGACATGTCCATTTCTCAGGGAAAACACAGTAAATATGACAGTGGAAGTTACAATAAGTGCATGCTGCTTTTCTTTTGTTTTTGTTTAATCAACGACTACCAGCAACTATATTTCTGGCGGCTAAAAGTCATCAAGCAATACAGAGGTAAAGTATTCTTTCAGAAGCTTTAGTCCTTCAAAAAGCTTATCTCCAAATTGCACATGGATTTCGTAAACATCAAACTTAGAACCCAAAAAATCTGACAATTTTTAAAATCCTTGTCTGAGTAACTTTTGCTTTTCCATAGAAGAGCTTTGCTTAAAGAATGGGTCTTTGGTGGAAATATTATTGTTTATAGCTAACTATAGATCCATCGTGGGATGTATAGAATAAGAAGAATTACAATTTCATTCAAAACTCAAAACAATTATTCCTTGGCAGCATGGTCCTTGAATTTGTTATGGTTTTTTTAATCAAAATTTGCGTAGTCATCCTACATTTTCCTCGAAATATATATATTATCACTGAATGAATTTAGTAGTGCAAGTTGCATTTAGTTGCAAAGAAGCTCCTATAGCCAATAAAGGATTCCAGTCCATCTGAATCGCCTCGATGGGAAATTTTTTTTTAAAAAAAAGCACCTTTCCATGCCTTGGACGACAAGATGTGTAACGAAAGGTAGAAGATATCAAACATAGTTCTCGTTAACATGATACAAATATAAGATCTTGCATCCTTATAAGCAAAAAGTAAGCACTTACGACGTCAGAAAATACAATAAAAGCCTAAAGACATATTCAAAAGTGAAGAAAAAACTTTAACTTAAATAAGTATCATGCCATAGCAGAAATATAAATACTAAAAAAACTACTACAATTGCAACTCGCCTAGCATCTTCCAAAACTCCAACGACATAAGCAGCTAAAAAATCCCATTTTTACATGTCAAAAAAAAACCTTTCTCCCCATAGAAGTAATAGGAACGATTCATTTTTTAACACGGCACCTAATCAACATTCTTGAAACAGCCACCACGATTCCTAATCCCTAGCAAAATCTCGAAAGAGAAAAAACACATAAAAGCATGACACATAGAAAGAGAAGGGATGAACCTGGGACTTCGTCGGAATCGTCGCGAGAGAATGGGAGCTCTCGTTGGGATTCCGCCCGGATTCGTGCAGGGAGCCGGCCGCCGGAGCAGCAGGAGGAGGTGGCGGCTTGGGCCGGAACCTTCTCCCGATCTTCGAGACCTTGAAGGAGACTCCCATCTCTAGGGTTTCCGCTCACAACCTCAAAGAAACCATCGATCGGGAGTCGGAATTGCCAGTTTGGCTGCTTCTGAGAACAGGAGAGAAAGAGAGCAGAAAAAAAGGAATGATCGAATTGGGTTAGAGAGCGAAAGAGGGGTTTCGCATTGAAAAGGAATGATCGAACTGGACGTGTATTTATGAGATTAGAGCATGGCCGTTTGTTTTGGGAGATCTGATGGTTGAAGTCTGTTTTCTTGAGTGTGATTCTTATGGTGGTTTATGTTATCAGAATATAAAGAAAATTAAAAGAAAGTAAATTAATTTTTCTTTGATTATTTTTTTAAATAGTATTTGTGCCATCGTTAAAAAAGTAAATAATTTTTGTTCATTTCTAGAGTATAAAAGTTAAGAAGATTTTCATTTTTGTGGACGTAGAATAGAATCTCAATAGAAATACGTTTCTGTTTGTTTCCAATGATAATTACAGGTACTAGAAATTTAATCAAATTGTAAATAAATTACATTGATTTCTGTTTCATTTGATTTTCCTTTGATTAATATTTTCTATTTCCTTTCAGAGACAAATAAGTCCTTAAGGAGAAGTTGATGAATGATGACTTTTTTTTTTTGATAACGATAAGTAAAATATATTAATTTTTGACTATGAAACCACTGCTAAGAGCCAAATAAGTTCAGATTACAAAATTTCAAAGCATACAAT
Source organism: Posidonia australis (assembly GCA_024699735.1). Lineage (NCBI taxonomy): Eukaryota > Viridiplantae > Streptophyta > Magnoliopsida > Alismatales > Posidoniaceae > Posidonia > Posidonia australis. Next base: position 1,042 of record JAMKQA010047052.1, on the reverse strand, counting down.
CCCAGAATCAACACAGATGTTGTTAACAGATTGTCCAAAGTTAAAAGGAAACATACAATCAATACTGAATAACAGGTAAACTGATTAAGGAGAACTTAATCAGTGGATGCATTAACTGCTCAGTGGGACTCTTGAACTTCAAGCGAAGGAGTTGAATTTGATGGAGCAGAATACTCCAACTCTCAAGTATTTTACATTTGTGAGACTGCCTGAAGAGATTCATCCTTCTCAAAACTTGAACTCAGATTATCTATCCAAGAGTTCATAAGACAAATAATTTCAATAATTATCCATGCAGTAGAAAATATTTTTTCTTTAAAGATTCTATTATTTCTTTCCTTCCAAATACACCAAATCATGGCAGGGATCAACAAATATCATCCCGTAGTTGGAAGATCAAATACACATTCAGGTAAAAAGCTGTATATATCAACCATATGAAAACAACCAGGATATAAAGAATGTTTTAGAAAAAAATTCCATATAGCTGAAGCAAAAGAACAATGCAAGAATAAGTATGATGTTGTTTCACAAAAAGAATTACACAATATACATGTTTTGGAGCCATCCCAACTTCTCCTACTTAGGTTGTTCCTAGTGAAGATTTTGTTAAAAATAACCAACCAGGAAAATAACTTGACTTTTATTGGTATCCATGATTTCCAGATATTTGTGTAATGAGGGAATCTAATGCCACCATCATTAATAACTTTATAACAAGACTTAACAGTAAATTTTCCATCACTAACTGGAAACTATAAGATGTTATCAACCCCAGCATTTAACAGAGTAGCATCCATAATTTAAAAAAAAGAAACCAGTTGAGCTTGAAGTACTGGTGAAAAACTGTAACATCTGGGCCTAGTTATCCATTTGTATTTAATAAACCATGTATTTGTGATTTTGTGCTTAATGGTTTATTAATGGATGACCTATTGTTTCTTGGTTGTGTGCGGTTGTGGGTGGTTTTCTGTGCATCTGGTTGCAATCTGGGACAATTTGGAGTCCGGTTGGAGGATGCACAGCTGTCTCGGTTTGCGTG